>JAAWXA010000028.1:4723061-4847785 GCA_038090715.1 Florisuga fusca | reverse complement strand
CGGGCCGCTCCCCCTCGGGCCGCTCCCCCTCGGGCCGCTCCCCCTCGGGCCGCTCCCCCTCGGGCCTCATCGTGCGAGCGGCTTCAGTTCCCCAGCAGCCGGGGCAGCCACCGGGAGCGGGTCCGGCTCTGGCTCTCACCAGTGCTGCTTATCTCGCAGGCCCTTCTGAGAGCCTGGAGGACACCGTCGTCTTTCTCCTCAGTTCCCTGTGTAAACCCGCTGGGGGGGAAGGGGCTAATCCCAGCCGGCTGGCAGCCTGGGCACTCAGCTGGTCTGGCCATAAAAGTAGCATAAAAGTAGCTGGGAGGTTTCTCTTTAGTTGTGCTGGTTGGGAGTCAGCACTGCTGCTTCTTACTGTGTTTCTTCCCGTTATGTTCTGTCCATATCTCTTTAATTTGCAGGTGTATGACTTTTGACACGGTTCCCTCTCGTTCATCAGTTTGAAATGCAAGGCACACCAGGCATTCCCTGTCTCCTGAAATTGTCTAGCAGCAAAAAAAAAAATAAATTATCAAACCTCTAGATTGTAAGCTCTTTGAGGCAGAAACTCTGTGTAGCTATGGTCTGTACCTATCTTGATTGAGAAATTTGGCTTGGGCTTCTTCCAAGCCTCTGAGTCAAGTAAATATCTGCTAGAAGTTCCCCAGCTTGTGCTGATGGTTGGGCAGTGTACCTGTGTCCATCACTCCAGTTAACAGTCCTCAGCTAGCTGTGTCCATGCAGCTGACCCAGGAAAGAAAAAGGGCAGTTTCCAAGTATGTGAAATAAATGTATCAAGAAAGCAAGTTTCCTTCTATGCATTGTTATTTGTTTCTTTTGCTTTTGTTCAAAACCTGATAGTAAAGAGTTTTTTTCTTTCTCCCTGAGTGCATGTTTGAATAGTGTGGGATATAAAAAAAAAATTAAAAATATATATATATATAAGGCAGTAATTGGTAAGCAGCACTACAGCCCTGGGTGAATTGTTGATTTATACTGCAAAACAAAAACCTTAGAGTGCTGGCTGAACAGTACATCCAGCCCGAGGCCAAAAGTGAAAATACTTTTTTCAGCTTCTGTTTTATTGCACGCAGAGTACACCACAGATTATTCTTACTTAGACCATTGCTTCTGCTGACTTCCTCTTTTGTCCCACTGGAGTGAGAACAGCTTAAGGCTGTTTTAGATTGTCTCATTCAAAATAGAGCAAGATGTGTATGGAGTTCTGTGGAGATCATAATGAAGATGTGTGTGTTTAGGGGTAGACCAAAACCAATTTTTCATTGGGTATAAGCACAGTATGGAGCTTTTCAGTATAAAAGGGTTCACAGTTTTTCTCAAAGTGGGTAATTTCTTTCAGTGTATGTTTCTTTTCACATGTACCACCTTTTGTTGTAGCAGTTGCCTCCCTTTCCTCTATGTAAGATCATTGGAGATGCATAATTTAAACTCTTAAGCTGGAGGGGATAATTACATTTTTAATTAACAAGTGGAATACCTCAGTGGTTTTTTTTGCCCTTTAAGAGGGAGAATAAAGAGGAAGCTGTGTGAGAGTTGGATCTGAATCTCTTTTTATAGACCTGCTCACAAATAGCTCAGTGTGTCATTAAAACAAATGAGTTTAAGTTGTTGAGCATTGCAGGAAGTACATCAGGACCAAACTTCTTGAAAAGTCATCTTGTCTGTTTCTCCCCTAATTGTTACTATGTCTTGGGAAATACATCAGAGTTTGTGTACTTTTAGCAGTAATTTCTCAGACTTTCTCATTGTTGCTGGTTAACAGGCTGCTAAGAAGGCAGGGCTGTTGAAGAAAATAATGCTAGTGTGCATAAAGATGGTCTGCCTACTTATAAAAGAAAAAAAGCAAGGGGAGAGAAGTGGTAAGATGAGAGGAATTCTGCTGGGAGCATGATCCCTTCAGGATTCATCACTTCATATCTGGTTGTTGCTGAGGAAACCGAAACTTAATGCATTTTATTTTTGAAGTAACTCGAATAATGTAAGTATCCTGTTAAAAAGGTAGATGAAGTAAAGTAGCATGGCAGAGGCATACTTTGAAACCTGAGGTGCTGAAGCTAGATTTGAGTCAAGAAGGTCTCTGTGTACTTTGCTTCTGTTGCCATGTCAAGCAATGGCAGTGCTGCACGATGGTATCTCTGGGCTTTTTCAGAGAACTATGCAAAATATGAAGCTGAAGACCCTATTTCCTGCACTACAGGATGGGAATGAGAGGCAGTCAGCTTGAAAGTGGACCCTTCCTAGATGTAGGAATATTTGAGAGATATGTGATGAATAAATACACCAGGAGTGTATTCCTTTGACAGCAAGGAAAAGCAAGTCTCCAGGCTGCATTAGGAACAGGTCTGGCAGGTGAGGAGGACAGTTTCATTCCTTAGGGAAATGGAGATTTGTGGGGAGATGACCAAATCCCAGCCCATTCATCACACTGTCAGCAACCAATTACTCTCCTACAGTAGAGTCTGTTTCCAGTATTCTGGTGTGGTGAGTGCTGGATTTCTCAGGTCCTAGGCACTGGAGAACATGCTCATGCCCTTGGCAACAGACCCTATTCATGCCTTATCTTCAACCCGTGAATGAACTGGGGCTTTAGGGTAGTCCCTGAGGATGAACCTGGTGTGGTTAGTGCTGCAGTGACTGTGTCTGACACTGCTTCTGACACTGCTAACTTAAATCCAAAATCAGAGGAATGAAAAGCCTTCAGAGTGTCGGGTTGTATTGAAGTTGTTTGGGAAAGCAAGGTAAAGATGTGATTTCAGTGAAGTAGCTGCTCCCCTTTTCAGTGGATTGAAATGATGTTCCAAGTAGAATGAGAGCTTGTAGTGCTTTGGCATGTGCTCACGTTTAAGTTACAATTTTGGGGATAAGACAGGTGTCATAAATGTCACATTTTCCTTGGAGAAACTTACAGCTATATTTAAGGGAATGAATCAACTTTACTGCCTATAGTTCTGGTTTTCTGACTACCTGGGGTACATGATGTTGGCAGATGAATCCTAGATATCAGATAAAGGCAAGATATTTTGAAAAAGAAGCATCAAAAGTTAAGGAAAGCCTGAGTAAATATTTCTCTTGCTTGCACTTACAGGCAGCTCAGTTCCTGAAGGTTGTCAGAGATTGTCCTGTCTAAACTTGAAATGTAACTCTTTTTTCCCCCATCTCTTTAATCCTGTTTAGCAGGGCTCTTGACAGTTGAAATGTAAAGTACTTGGGAAAGGAACATCTTACAAAAATAAGGGATAAAAATGCTTTTTATGGAGTCTATAGTAATTTTTTATTATTATTATTCTTTTTTCTTTTTTTCTTTTTTCCCTGGCATGTAGCTCTAGATTTGTTACAGGAAGCAGGAGGAGAATGAATGTAAGTGATAGAGTAGAAGGAACACATATTCTGTAGATAAATCTGACTTAAATATTTGGCCATGATTGGTCACATCTGGTTTTCATTATCAGTGAACTACCTTACAAATTTTTTTGGTGTTTTTTCTTTCCCAGTGTTTCAGCTGAATTTCAGAGAGATGGGAAGAGGTTACGTGCCTTGAAAGTTCTGGGCAAGGAACACGCTTATGTTGATGAGAACAGTAGTAGAGGGAGCAGTTTCTTCAAAAGAAATGTTGTTTGTTGCCATTAGTGGAAGTCACAGGAGTGGCCTGTGCTTGTGTTAGCAAATCTTAGAATCTTAACATTTCTGCATAGGTGCTTGAGGCTTAGTGCAATTCTTTGGTTTCTTTTGAATCTAAAAAATTATTTTGGAGGACATAGCCTGTACACTTTGTAGATCCTCAAAAGTAAAAGGCAGCCAAAAGCTATTGCTGACACAATTAATTTTAATTTTTCAGTTTTGTTGCTTGTGTTCATAGTGATCAAATCTCTGTCTGATGGCTGTAAAGTTGCTGAATGAAGTAACTCTGGTTGGAATCTTGTATGCAGGAAGTTGTGGTCTTACTTCTTGCACTAAGTTTGGAAGAAAATGAGTTATCTATGAAGCCTGAAATAAAAGGGGCATTATTGCTGGCAGTGCTTCTGGCTGACAAGTTTAAGGCATGCAGGTTGTGTGTGAAACTGGAGGGCTTGATAGGACCAGAAGATGAAGTGTTTGTTCTGGAGAGCAAGTACACGTTTTATTGGAATTGTTTCTCCTTTAAAACTACAACAATAAATGCATGGAACAACAGAAACACTGATCTAAAAGAGCTGTGATCTGTGTTCAGAACTCATTTGTAAGGAACGAAATATTTCCTTAGCCATTTGTGTGATAAATACATCATATTACAACCTCCCAGCGAATTCAGAAATGTTTTATGTTTTGCAGACAAACAATTTTGAAATTCCTAGTGAAATAAGGAAACAGGAGTAAGTTCTGGATCGAATAAAATCTTTTTAACCTCCATTTCTGGTGTTTAAAATTACTTTTGGTGCTTTTTGGATCAACCTTTAAACTCCAAATGGATTTGAAACTTTTTTTTTTGTCTGATTTTAAAAATTTTAAGATTTTGGTGAGATGACTTGTGTTTCAAACTATTCCAGTGTGTTTTGCAAGCTGGGTTACACAGCTATGTACTTTGAGTACAAGTTTTATGATAGACATCACTGTGTTCAAGCTGTAAGAGCTCTTGAAAAATTAGCTAAATTTCAACTCAATAAAGCCACCAATAGTTGTGCACCTTTAAGGAAATAAATACAGGGAAGTTGGGTAGTTCAGATAGGCCATATGAAACCACTACTGTAGGATACTATTTAATGCATCCTTCTGTGAGTGTTGTTTGGGTTTGTTTGTTTGTTTTGAATTATGCCCCTAGAGAGGATAATGGAAAGGGTACTACTTTTTAAAACTTCAGCATGATTAAGAAAATCCTAATAACCTCTGTCATATAGGCCGATATTATGAAGCAAAGAATTTCTTGTTTTTATTTCAGACAAATTTCTCGTGCTGTTTGCAGCTTTCTAGAGTGGTGCTCCTGCATCTCATTATGAAAATGGAAGATGTTCTTTATGCAGTGTGAATTATCTCTTTTCTTTAGTCTGAGTAAAACTGGAATTAATCATTAAATACCCTTGCCAAGCACCATGCTGGTGAAAATACATTTCTACTACATTTGCTAATTTTAGTTACGTAGAAAGTGCAATAAACCTGTGAGTCATTAAGTCTTTTTATTGCTTGCTTTTGGTTTTCCAGCTCAGCTGTCTGACTGAATTTTTTCCTCTGAATTCTTTGTTGATAGTGAATGGCAGGATGTAGGAAGGCTTCTTCCCACCAAAAGTACCTTAATGAGTGAATGGTCTGTTACCCATATGAGTTAATTGATATTTTTGAGATAATGTGATTAGTAATTAATTGCTTTCAGGTTGTTTTGCTGTGATGCAGGGAGGTGCTTTGGTTGTGCATCATTCTGTGTCACACTCCTCTGTTGCTGAGGCTGTTGGGGGGTTCTGTAATGGCTTTTTTTCCTTTTACCTGCCTCCATCTTTAAGGATTGCTGATGTTTGAGTTAGGCTGTGCAGTGGCATTTGAAATTCCTGGAAATTCTTTTTCCCAAACAAATGCAGTTCAGCACAGTCAGTTTCTGAATATAAACAGTGTTCTGGAGAAGATACAACTTTCCTTGTGGAGATGGCAGTTAAAGTAGAAATGACAGTAAGTTATGCATCTTCTTTCAGGGTAACTTTCCAGACTTTAGCCTGCTGCATAGTATCCTGTTGGTAATTATGTTGGCTAACCTGCTCAGAGTGTTGAGTGTTCTCTGGGGGCCAGTTCAGTACAGGATGAAATGAAATGTGGTTTGTTTTTTTCTTGTTTGTCTGGGGTTTTTTGTGTGTTGTGTTTTTTTGTTTGGTTGGTTTTGTTTGCTTGCTTTTTTTTTTTTTTTTTAAATTAAAAAACTTCCTGCTTTCTGTGCTAACATTGATTTAGTATTTAAAATTCAGATGGGAAAATAAATGGTCGATCAAGACAAAATTCAGCACAATAATTAGTTGAATTAGCAGACTGTATTGGCTTCTTGATGTATAAGTGGTGTTATCTGCCCCACAAAAAGTATGAATATAAAAAAGTGTAAACCATACTGTTTGCTGCCACTAGGTTGTAGTGGTGTCATTAGTGCTGTTAATATTTACTTGGCAGAAATAATTTTTAATTAGGATTACTCATGTTACAAAGTTGTTTTATTGCTCTAGAAATAGGATTTGACTCTTCTGCTGAGAAAAACAACCGGTCTTGATTTGCAATCTGCAACATTAAAATTTACTCTTGCCTCTCTCCTCCAGTCCTGTTGTCAAGACAAAATAAAGTGCTGTTAAAATTGTAGCCTCCCTAAAATGTAGCCTTGTCCAAATGCAAAGAGCAGCAAATCATCTAGGCAATGTGTCCCATTTCAGGTTCTTTCTTATAGTGTACTTTGCACAAAGTGCTATAATTTTACACTACTGTCATCCTCAGCATTTCTATTTCTGTACTTTCCTCTGGTGTTCTAGGGGATTTATAACTGCAACTCACATTCCCCTTGGGCTGAAACCTGGCACAGAAGCTCTCATTATGAGTAAACCTTGTTTTCCAAAATTAAAAGCAAAGCATCCATCAAGAGGCTTTCTTAAATCTATAGGAAAGCAGGGAGGAAAAAAAAAAAAGTTTCTGGTTGCAGATCAATTTTTTTAGCCCTGCAGGAAAAATCTATTTGACTTTGAAAACCCCTAAGGTGTGGGTGTGCAATCAATAGTGATGGCAGTTTCAGTGGAACCTTCCTATTACATTTAGAAAACTTTAAATCGAAGGCTTAGTTCCCCAGCATGCTGAAAGCTCATTGCTGAAGTAAAAGCTGCAGCTGCAACAGATACCTGTCTAAAAAAGGCAGGATGATAGTTTTAAACTGGGGGTTTTTTGGATAGTTTTCCACTGTCTGAGCATGGTTATCTAAGCAATAGTGTATAAGGATATTGTTGGGTAGTTTAACTTCTCCTGAAGTTAAGGATCTGTAAACCCTCAGCTCCCTGGAAGAGGTTCATCATGTTGAACTACCTCAGGTAGTGTCTGCTTGTTTAAAAAAAAATATGAATATAAAAAGTGTAAACCAGACTGTTTGCTGCCACTAGGTTGTGGTGGTGTCATTAGTGCTGTTAAAAATTATTCATGCCAAGTAAATATTAATTAGGATTACTCATGTTACAAAGTTGTTGTATTGCTCTAGAAATAGGATTTGACTCTTCTGCTGAGAAAAATAGAACTCGGTCTTGATTTGCAATCTGCAACATTAAAATTTACTCTTGCCTCTCTCCTCCAGTCCTGTTGTCAAGACAAAATAAAGTGCTGTTAAAATTGTAGCCTCCCTAATGTGCTTGTCCAAATGCAAAGAGCAACAGATAATCTAGGCAATGTTTTCAGGTTCTTATAGTGTATAAGGATATTGTTGGGTAGTTGTAACTTCTCCTGAAGTTAAGTGTCTGTAAACCCTCAGCTCCCTGGAAGAGGTTCATCATGTTGAACCACCTAAGGTAGTGTCTGCTTGTTTAAAATCCTGTTACTTTTTCAACAAAGTTTTGGTTTGGTTTTTTTTCCCCTGTAAGCATTGAGGCTTTATGTAATTTATAGAAGGAGAGAGGACATTCTGAGCCACGAGGAACATTCAAATATGAAAAATTAAATCATTTCATTTGATTAAACATGAACTAGCAAAGATAAGTCCTGAGAAATTTCGTACCAGTGATTGGCTAGAGGAAAGATCCCTAATTAATAGCTGTTAATGATGTCATGGGAGGAAGGCATGATGCAAGGTGAGTTTACTTTTCATTATTACTGGATCTGACAAGCCCTTTGGCCTCTGCATGCAGTCAGCCAACTCTCAGCATGTCCTCTCTCACCTATTTGGAGGCAGTGAGCCTGTGATGAGAAGAGCTGTGGTTTTTGTGGTTTAGGAAGGAGCAAAGTGTACAAATGTGCAGGAGAATGTGGTTTTTAGTCTTGTGGGCATGCGATAAGAATTCTTTAAACATAATGCAAGAGTAGTCAATCATTTCACCAAGACAGCTTTAAAAAATTGTTGTCGTTTCCCAAAGCACCTAACAAACTCGTATTCTTTGGGATTACTTTGCATATTTCTTCCCCCAGGCCTGCCAAGTCTTGTAATTCTTTAGGGGTTCATTTGTCCTTTGTAGCTATCAGTTGAGAAGTATCTGATGCTGAATAAAAAAGGTTTTGACCCTGTGCTCGGGAAGCTTATGACAGAAATCACAGATGTGATTCGCTGTGATTTGAATGGGAAAGAAGTGAGATTCTAGGCTCAAGTCCAGCATGGAATTAAATGTAAAGATGAACCTCAGAATGGAAAATCTGGAGTAAAATGTTCAGGAGCAAGAATAGAAATATGAAAATCTGAGTCGGAAAATATATACTCTATTTACTTCAAAGTGCACAGGGAAAGTAGTAGCTCAAGCTACAGATTTTAGAATGATTTTCGAAGAGCAGTCTCAGAATTGAGGCACTGAACTCCATATTATCACTGCCACATCAACAGGCTGACAATTGCTGGTGGTGTCCCAGGCAGGGTGTTTCTGTCCTGGGCTACCCAAATCAGGACAAAGTTTTGAGCTGGGGGGAAGTGCATGATGGCAGTGTTTCAGCTGTGGCTTCATAGTGGTCTCTAGTAGGTTCCATTTCCCTCACAGCTTGATTTGTTAATATTTCTTAGAGCTAAGGTTGACCTTAGCTCTAAAATAAATGTTAATTTTAGGGTAGATATTGTCAATGGTAATCACCATACTGGTGAGATGTATTGCTAATGATCAGAGTTCATGCATAAGGGAAAAAAAAAAAACAACAACACCAAGACTAAGTTTCTGTTTTCCCTCTTGACTATACTAGAAGAGAATTGGTTAGTTTGTTGGATGTTGCTTGGTTGGTTATTATTTTTTTTGTTTGTTCTGGTGGTATGGTGGTTTGGATGTTTTGTTCTGAGTTGGTTTGTTTTGTTTTTTAAATGGAACTCCATGGGTGGGGGGCAAGGGGTGTGTCTGTGTTGTATTTGCTCTTTGATAGTTTGAAACTGAAAAGCACTTCACTTTTATGTCTCCACAAGTCAGGAAAATTCTGCATCTGCAAAATGAGTTCAGTAGCCTTAAAAACAAGTGAATCCTCAGTCTACAAATCTGATAACTCTGCTCATATCCATCAGCAACATGGCAGGCTCTTACAAGATCCTGAAGTCTAGAAAGTGGAAATTCAGAACTTTGGAGGGCAAACTGGTGGTTTTGCAGAAATGATTAGTTGAACATATTACACAAGCAGGCACAAATCCATCTGTAGGAGCCTGTAGGGGAAAACTACATGATCAGTGGGCCCAGATGGGTAGAAGGATTATAAAGAAGTTTGCTTTGTCTTCCTTTGAGAAGTGAGGCATGGATTTTTTTTTTTAGGCAACTTCTGGTATAACACATTATTGGTCTCTATTTCAGAACCTAGCCTTGGTAAGACAGATAGAAGACTGTTTTTTTTTTTCCTTAAAATTCCAGTTGATGGTGAATCTGCTGCCACCCTTGGTAAATGGGGATTTGAACTTATTATTTCATTGTGTGTTTTAGAAACAGTAATTTAAAAATTGTGCTTCACTGTTCAGTTTCTGGTTTTTAGTTTACTCAGACCCTTTTAACTTTGCTTGCTAGCTTGAAGGATCCTCTTTTTTGTCCCTTTTTTCCCCCCTTCCACTACATAAATTCACTGCAAACAAATCTCCCCGAAGTTTTCTTTTTCATCAGCTAAAGTGATCTCCTTGTGTCCTTACTATCTGGTGGATTATCTAATCTTGTGATTATTTCTGTGGTTCCTATCTGAACTTTCTCCAGTTTACCTCCTGTTGCTGTTTTGCAGGGACCTACCTTGGAAACACAGATGGTGGAAGATGAAACTGAGACACCAAGTGAAGAACTGCCTCCCCATCTGCAGGAAGAGCCTCCTGAAGGTAGAGTACTGGCAGTCAGTATAAACTCTGCATTAAATTGGGAGAAATATTCTGGCCAAGGCAGTCTTATTTATTTGTCTGTCTGTCTATCTGACTTGAACTTATTTCTGCCTATTTTTGAAAAGGATGAAGCTTTGTCAGTGCTGGCAGCTGAGCCAACCTCCCAGCCAGAGGTCTAGCCAGCTCCTCAGCCTATTTTTGCATTCAAAGAAACCTACACCCACTGAGGTGCAGACATTGTTCTGCATTCTCTTTAACAATATGGATTCTGAATAAAATTGTTCTCCTTGATGAGGAGAACACTGTTGTCCTGTCTGTAGGCTTAGGATTAAAATGCCTCCTCTACTGTCTTCTTTGTGATGTTTTGAGCCTTCATTAGGGAAAACTTCCTCAGTATTCATCTATTCTCTCTTTACCCCTCTCTGCAGCATCCTGCTATTGAAATTGTCCCCAGCAGAGTCTTGTCAAAGTTAGGTATTCTAGTGATTTTGTTTCTTTCCACCATCTCTCTCAGAAGCCAGCTCTAGCCATCTGAGGAGGAAGCAGTGAGACACAGTCAGTAGGAGGCTCAAAAATGCCAATTTTAATTAAAACCCTTGTTTGCAATGACATACCCTGGCTTTATATGGGGAACAGATTTTTCCCACTGTGTGAATGTTGCAGGTGTATATGTGCAACAAAATAGGTGATGCTTTCTTTTGTATAGAAGCTGCTAACATTGCCACAAATTATGTTTTGAGCTTTGTATCCAGTTCAGTGACTTTTAAAACACATTCACTCATAATCATTGTGGACAACTTAAACAGCCCAGGAGAGCACTGAGATTCTTATTAGCAACTGACTGTTAAAATACCATGACATGTCTCTGGGAAACATAAATGTGTTTTATATTGTTCTTTCAAGAGAATAAGATGCTGATGCAGCATTTATACTGTCAGCCTTTCTTAAAGAAGATATGAACCAAGCAGGTGGTTCCATCCTTTTTTGTTGAGTGTTCTGCTACAGTTTTCTCATTAAGCTGTATTTTCTTGCTCTGTTGTTTTCATATATGCTGTGTTGGCAATTAGAGTATATAAAAGTAAGTGAAAGGCACATTTCTTTTTGCAACTCCTAAAAAACCATAAGGAAATAAATGTGGAAGATGTTTTGATTACTATAGATATACATAGAGGATACAATACTGATTTTTTTTTTTTCTCCTAGCATAGACATCATGTGCTGGAATGTAAAACATAGGAGATCATCTTCTCGCATCAGTTTATCAGGAACAGTCTTAGATTTTGGACTTTGGCTTTGAATTGTGTAATCTGAAGGGTTTTATTTATTTATTGTTTTTGTGGTGGGGTTTTTTTTTGCAAGGGGGATTGGGTTTTTTTAATGTGGCTAAGTATTTTTGCAAACCAGGTTTTTGTAATTGAAAGTATTTGCTTCTGCTTGCAATCCTGTTGGTTTGCATGATGATTAAAAATGTCAGTATTTCACTTCTGTGTCTTATTGGGTGATCTAGGAGAAGATTGTGCTCATTTTGCTGGTGTGAGGAATAAGAACTGTAAGAGCTGAGCTGATGTGGTTAAGCAGTGGTACAGTAGACATTGTGGGTTCTTTTAAACCTAAGCTCAGTGTGCAGTTTTTACACTTACACTGATGTTAAGAATAGCAAAATAGGAAGAGTATTGAGAGCAGAATGGAAACTAGAGCCTGCTTGGGAGAAGGGTGGAAAAATTGCTCTTGAGAGAGCCATCAGGATTATCCTGAATTTACAGCTGGCTCTGTGTGTTTGTGGAGGTGTAGCAACAGGAGTCATCCTTAGAAGCTGCTGTCTACCAATACCAACCAGAATTACTATGAAGATAATGTAGTTGCATGAATTATTACAAATACCCCATGAAATAAGTAGGTATCTCGAGTTCTTTTACCATTAAATGTCATTAAGTCCTCTCTTGTTGTTGTTGCTCTTCTGCTGCTTTTGTCACTGCTGCACTCTTGTTTCCTGGTACTCAGGAGCTGAAGGTCACGTCTGCTTCTGGTAATGAGCACATAAGGGATGGAAAACTCTCCTGAGCCTGCATCTTTCTAGCACAATCCATTATTTCACCAGATTGCATCATAGTGACTTCATTTTTTTAGCTCGAACTAGAAAGGAGGGGAGTTAGAAGCACTGTGCAGTATAAGTATTGCAGTTAAAATAAAGGTTTACCCTTCAGGGTTTGTCATGTTTCTGAATAGTGTTGCAGTATGGCCTTCTGCAAATAAAGGGACAGTTTTCCAAGTCTGTCCTGTGTGTAACTGAACCGAATAGGTGAATGTGTGGGTAATGAGTAGTATGGGACAACAGGTGTTGGGTTTGGGTGTAGTGTGGCAGCCTCTCAGTACTGGAGAAAATATTAACCAGGAAATCCCTGAAACTAACCAAGATATCTGTGTGTAACCTGAACACCTTTATTTTACCTCCTGCCAAAGTTAATTGTTTTATTTAAATAAGTCGAGAGTAAATGAGTAAAAAGTACAGCTGGGGTAAGATGCTCTACGTGACACTACGTGTCAGAAAAGCTTTTTACTTCGCGGTAGAGCTGGAGGTGGTGGTGCTGGTATCGGTTGGTGCTGGTGGTGCTGGTATCGGTTGGTGCCGGTGCCGGTATCGGTGGTGCCGGTGCCCAGCCCGGCGGCAGGCGTTGGCCGCGGGGGGGCACTGCAGGCCCGGAGATGGCGCCGGGCCCGGCCCGGTCCCTTCACGGTTCCGGCTGAGCGTCGGCCGGGCCGCACACACGGCTTGCACATATCGCAGGGAACCGGTGAAAGTTCCTATAAAACCTTTAAGTTCCTTTAAACCTATAAACTTCTTCCCTGTAAGCTACTTGATGGCATTACGAGCAAAGCTGCCCACACGTTCTGCCTCAGGACGGCTGTTTATCCCCTGGTGATCCCTCACATCTTGACTTCATGATCCATCTGAACACATTTTTATTTTTTCAAGCACTTTCATCTTTCCTTTCTCTTCGAGCTTAACATTTTATTTTTTTTCCCCCCCCTCAGTTAAAGGGCGATTGGAGGGCATGTGGTGATCAGCATGTGGAGTGCTGCTCAGGCTGCTGTGCTTAACAGTGCTGAGGGGGCTCTGAAGAGGTGGGACTCCAGTTTTAGGAACTGCTTTCCTCTTTGCAAGGATTCAGCACTGATGATTTGTGTTGCCACATGTTTGAGCATTGAGACAGTTTCAGGGGGATTTTACGGGATCCCGAATGTCTGCTGGTAAATGGCAGTCTGATTGTAGGGACAGATCTAGATTCAGTTACCCAAGTACAGCAACACCTTGCCATATCTGTTGCTGCTTTATCCACTGTTTCAGAGTTCTTGTTGCTGATAATTCAGAACAGTGCACTGTTAATTGTTATAATTGCCTTACCTCTCAGTGTTTTTCTGTTAAATTACCCAAGGAAAGTGATGGCAATGAAATATGACGGTGATTAAATCTTCTGTAACGTGATTAGTTATGAAACAGCAGCATCTCCTTTGCCGGACAGCTTGGATCTTGATCTCTTCTATTTGATGAATCAGTGACCCTGACCTTATTCCTGGTTTTCTGTCCTGTTGCCAGTAGATTGAGGAAGGTGATCCTTCCCCAGCACTGTGTGTAATTCTGGGATCCACAGTATGAGACATGGACATCCTGGAAAGAGTTTTTTTGCTACAAAGACAAGTAAGGGGTCAGAGCATCTCTTCTAGGAGGAAAGGCTGAAAGAGATGGAACTGTTCAGCCTGGAGAAGAATCAAGTGGGGACTTTTCAGCCTATACAAATACCTGAAGGGAGGGTGTAAAGGAGGTGGAACCTTCTTTACTTTTCAGTCATGCCCAGTGAAAGGGCAGGTGACAGTGTGTGCAGACTGAAACAACTGGACATAAGGAAACACTTTTTCGCTGTGAGTGTGACCAAGCACTGAAATGGGCTGCTCAGGGAGGTTGTGGAATCTCCCACCTTGGATATATTAAAAAGCTGTCTGGATGTGACCCTGCTTGAGCAGGGGAGTTGGACCAGGTGGTCTCCAGAGATCCCTCCCAACTTCAACCATTCTGTGAAGCTCTACCTCTTCTGCCTCTGTGAGTTTAGAAGTCTCTTTTTATGAAGTTCCTGCACATATCCCCCACCTGTAACACTGATTCTTATGGGAAAAGTAGCTTTATCAGTCTAACTCATCAATGTTATACATTTTGGGAATGCATCCTTGGTAGGTACTGGGGTATGGCTGCAGTTTCTTTTGGCCCTACATTGCTAGCTAGTACTTGGTATACTGATGCTTAGTGCAAGGTGGTACAGTCTGATTGAAATTCATATCATTAGTTAACAGCAGTAGCTTCTTTTGGGAATTTACAAACCAGTTCTATTTTCCCTGGTCTTCAAATACTAAGCATTAAAATTTTATCTGCCAAGGTGCTATGACCACTGTGGCAATGAGCATGAGTCTTTTGTCTGAACCATCTGCTCTCTCTTCTGCAGTTTTCAGACCTAGCAGAGAGACACCTTCTTTGTTGGAGACAGATCTGTCCTTGTAGAGTAAAGCTTTATTAAAAGCAATGGGGTTTAGCAGCTTGGCAGTATATCAAAAATCTTGGAAAATTTAGTTTCCAAATAACTGTGGTGTTCTTAATTCAAATTGTTTTACACTTGCTGTGGGTGAAAAGCACACACTGATAGTTATTGTAAATCAGATGATTTGCACCAATTTAGAACATAGTATCCTGTGTGAGCCTTATAATCTGTCTCCATGGAGTCATAGAGCCTTTTCTCTGTTTTATACCTTGTTCAAGATAAAAGTATACTGCATACTTCTATGGGAAGCTTTAAGACTTCTTATCCACAGTCTGGGATTCTCTGA
This sequence comes from Florisuga fusca, assembly GCA_038090715.1. Classification (NCBI taxonomy): domain Eukaryota; kingdom Metazoa; phylum Chordata; class Aves; order Apodiformes; family Trochilidae; genus Florisuga; species Florisuga fusca. The sequence continues at coordinate 4,832,973 of JAAWXA010000028.1, read as the reverse complement.
TCCAAAATATCTGGGAGTTTGTGTGGATTCAGGTTTGTCTTTGGATACAAGTATTTTACTAAGATGTATTACCTGTACAGATGTAGTTTAAAAAAAAAAAAAAAAAAAAAAAAGTATGTTTGAGTTTCAACTGAGGTACTTCCTTGCATTTGAAATTTCTGAAATTATTCTGACTTTTTCAGAATATTCTGAATTTTTCTGAACAATTCTGACTTTTAACTTCATACTGGGGTAATGTTGGAGTCTTGTCTTGTGAGGACATGGCAGTTTCTTGAAGCTAGCAGATGCCAGATGAACATGGATTTTTAAACATCTCATCTGAGAGGAGTTCAAGTCCATGATATAGGTGTCTAACTTTGAAAAAGTACATTCTTATAAACAGATCCAGTTTTGACCTGGATACTTTTCCAATTAGTTTGCTTAAAGAATTCTTTACTGAAAACATTCTCCATCAGAGACAAAGCTGTAGTGTTGGGCCAAATGTTTGCTGCAGTAAATGCCATACCAAGATTTAAATATTGCAAACTTGAGCTGCAGCATGGTTTGTATTCCCCTATTGCAAGTAATGTTTAGTGTGTTTATTTCCTTACTGCCCATATCCAAATAGCAGCAAAGAATTCTCCTGGAAAAATTATGCAGGTAATAGCAGCTCTCTTTCCTTTCAGTGTGAAGTTCTTCTCTGAAAACTATTGCTATTTCTGATATAAAGTAATTCAAATGCCTGTGGCACATCTGTTACACTAATACATGTCTCTGCATACCAGACTAATATCTTCAACAAGTTTTGAGAAGCTGGCAGTGCAAAACTGGGTTATTTGCTAAGCCCTCCTCTGCTTTCCCAGGTCAAATCACTCTCTTTAATGTGCCACCTTGTGAGGTCCAACAGTCAAATCCTCCTACAGAGGAGCTCTTCAAGTGATCTGCTTTTTTTGTTTGTTTGTATTTCTTTTGTCTAGTTCTCAGCTGGGAATATTCTCAGCCTGGATTCACCTCTGCAGTTCTGTGGTCTTTATAACTAAAGAAAAAGACTGGGAACTGGTACACCTATAATCTGTTTGAAGCTCTGCTATTGACTCCCTCTGTGGCACTAGAGACAAGATTAACCATAGGATTCTTTGTGTATGAAATGGAAATTACTGTTGTTATTAAGAAATAAGATGCTGTAAAAGCAAACTAACTTATTAAGCTTTTAGAGGTAGAAGATGCTTGAAAATTGAAATAGAAAATGTGATTATAATGTAGAAATAATACATGTTTTTGCCGTATACCTCTTTTTTTTTTCTGTCCTCAAAGAGGTAATTTGACTTGTCAGATAACTTCAACTAGAAAGGCAAATTTCTTAAAAAGCAGAGGAAGAAATTAGAAATGAGACTGTCTGTCCTTTGGAGCTGGGATTTTATGTACCTGGTGTGTTCTCTCAACTGTAAAAATATTTCCTGAGCTGCTTCTGTAAATGGCCCGAGGCTGAAGAGCAACGTTTCAGTATTGTCTGTCTCTTTTTAAGGCACAGATTCTGTGCAGCCATACTTTTCTGTTGGCTCAAACAGTTCTTTTTTTCTGCAAAAAGGAATGACCTGGAGCATCAACTCAATCTTCTGCATAAATCTACCTTAGTGTTTCTGGTAGAATTCTAAAACATTCACATCTGTCTGAGTTCTAGGACTGTTCCTGTTTATTTAAATTCTCCAGTGGCTTCCTCATGCTTTATTTAATTTTGTTATCAGGGGGAAATCACCAAACTGAAATGGCAGTAGTATTCACCCAGTGTCTGTGTGTACCCTTTCTTCCTTTTTTCACACCTCCTCCCCAAACTTTTCTGTGTTGCTGCAGCCATATGCCTGCTACTGACAACAAGCATGTTCCATTCAGCAGCTGTGTTACATGGTCTCCTAGAAACAGCCTGAAAGCTATTTAAATTGCTTTTTATTCCACTTCTTCCTCTGCCCTATGCTTTCATCTTCGCTATTTTCATATGATATAATGAGGTGTTATTTGACAGCTCAGCATCCCTTTTCTTTGGCCTACTTCATGCCCTGCAAATCATTCTGTCACTGGGTGTTGTATGTGCACACAACATATGCTCTTAATGGCAGCATTAATAGCCTCCAAGTGCCTGGCAGATTCCAGAAGAAAGGTTCTTACAACTTAAGTGTGGGAAACCTCTTATCAGTGGATCTTGTTAATACAATAACATTGTGAAGTGAGTCAATAACCATCTGGTTTTCCCTGAGGGTGTTTGCACAGAAAATGGGGCAACAATAGTTTTACCATTTGCCTTGGTAAGTAAAAGGGATGTGCATCATCCAAATATAAGCACATTTCAGGGTGAAGGGCCAGTGGGAAGCCTCTGTCAGAAGCTGCATCTTTATCAACTGCTAGTGAGTGTGTTTGATTCTAGCAATAGAGTTTTGAACTGCAGGAGTGACAGGAAATCTGTTTCATCAGGAAAAGCAATGTACCTTATTACCTGCCTGAACCAGCAGACGTTTTTCACTGTTGTGTACTAATTAGAGACACAAAATTAAGAATGCAGGAGTATATTCTTTCACAATGTATTTTTCGTTTTGAGGGGCAAGAATACTAATGTAGACATTCAGCCAATTATTTTTCAGTAAGTCCTTTGGACTTGTAGTCCTGTTCTAGTACTGAATGGATCCAAATGACTGGCTTAACTACTGTAGTGGTGAGAAAGGAAGTGATTCTTATTTGTTTCTAATGGACTGAAAAAAGAGGCAGGCGAGTCTCACTTATAGCTACAGTCTGACATATAAAATAAAAATGAGAAATGCAGTAATTCCAGGTCAGGAGTGAAACTGGATTGGTCTATAAGCGTGTTAACAACGATGCCATGAACTGCTAAACTATCAGAGCATTATAGCAGGCCATTAAATCATAAGGTCAGTACATGAGGCTGTTAATTCTGCCTCAGAACTGAGTGAAACACCCAGTTAACATTTCATAAACATCTGTAGTCTCGACCTGGATGCCTGACTTGATTTCAGCTTTTCATGAACAATTTGAGCCACTGCTGTGATTACCTGTGTGATTGCACCAATCTGGCCTCTCCTGGACTGATCATTTTAGATCACTAAGACAGTCCTATCCTGAAGAGTAGGTTTCTTTCCAAAGCAGTTTATGAACTTAATGATGAGTTGTAGAAGTGAGGGATTTTGTGGTAATATTCTTGCCCCCTGGGATAGTATTCTAGAAAAAGAATTTTCATCTACCTTGAAATTGTATAGAAGTCCTATTTTTTTTATAGGACTTATTTTATAGAAGTCCTGTAAAGAAGTCTAATTTTTATAGAAAACAGTCTTGTTCTAGTGTGTGCATTTTGAATTCTCTCTCTTATTTTGTTTTCTGATCACAGTGAATATCAGTGGATGTTCCTTATTAATGTGGAGGATTCTCAAGCTATTGTAATACACTTCTTTGACATACTATAGGAGATCTGTAAAATCTTGAATTGTAAAATATTTTGTGTCTAGCACAGGAGACTTGGTCTTTGAAATAAATGAGGTGTTCAAGAGATGAACAGTTGACATTTAGCTGTATGAGCCACTCACCAAAATACCTGTTCATCCCTTTAAGATTCTAAGAAAGAATCTAGTAATATGGTTAACTGTTGCTTTTTTTGCCTTTCTGGAACTTACATTTTATTGTAAAAGTATAATAATAATAATAATAATAATAATAATAAAGGTTCTGCCCTGTGCAGATGTTCAAAGTCCAAAACTTGTTTGTTTCCTTCCCCTCCTCCTCTTCAGACTTCTCCAGAGATTTGTGGGTGGTGGTGGGGTGTTCTAGATTTTATTTTTTATTAGTTTGCTTTCCTTTAGAAAGTTCCTGTATCTCTTGAATGCAAAACTGAAATAATTCTAGCTAGTTATTTGAAGTCATCCTCTTTGGTTAAGCCAGTCACTTGGATCCATTCAGTACTAGAAAGTATGATTGTATAGAGTGCCCAGTAACCTCTCACTCATCTCTCCAAAAGCCAAAGAACAAAATCCTAAGATTTAATACAATGTTATTACAATATGTCAAAGTTAGGGCTCACTCTGGGAAATGCAAATTGAGGCTACAAGTTTGGTTTACTGTTCTGATAGCTTGTGAATGTTATTGTTACCTTTATTGCAGTGTTTTGTTCCTAACATCTTGAGGGCTATTTTTTGCCAAAAATATTTGATTTATTTAACCAGGCAAGTGGGGTAAATGCTTCCAGTTTGTTGATCTTGTACCTTTGTGTTGCCAAGTGTAGTTTTTTCAGGTCTGAATACTGTGTAAAATTCTGCTTTACGTAGTGCAAAGAAATCTGTTTCCTCTGAGATCTGCAGATGCTTAAAGATTGTGATTACCTGAACATGATAGTAATAAAATGCAGTTTGGTCATTTGTTTGAGCTTAATGTATGCCCACAGAGGTACTGGAAGGGATATACCTGTATCAGCCCTGGCTGCAGATTACCAGTTTTCCCTCATGGCTCTGTGTGTTTGGCTCCTAACACAAAAGCAGCAGAGCACCTAAAGAGAAAGTGGAGACATAACCAGAGTGAGGTAACATCAACATCAGTCCCATGAACCACAGGCTGAAGGGTGGGTTGTGCTGCTGAGCAGAGCCTGTAGCGTGTGAGCTTGTGTGGAACCTAAGGAGAGGTGTTGGGTCTGGTGTGTGCTGCTGGACTCTCCTGGCTTCCTCTTTATTTTAGGAAGGAAGAAAGGCACAGCCTGAGGTGTCATTAAAACCCTCCTCTGTGGTAGCGTACAGAAGGTCATCTGTTGATGCCTGTGTTTCTAGCAACTTCAGTGTAACACAGTAATTAAGACAGTGAGGAAAGCAGAGGGATCTTGGCTTTTAAACTTTTCCTTCTGGCTCAGATCCAAGTATCATTAATGTGACATGAGGCGTTTTGTTGGTGTTTGATTAACTGGGAGGCTTGTTCTTGTTTTGTGTGACACATTGTAAGTTAACCACCCGGCATGCTGACATGTGCGATTAAAAACAAACACTTAGAACTAAATTGAGAAGCTGACTGCCAAGTGCAGAGCAGGGAGGGGCCTGAGCAGCCTTCCCTCAGGGGCTTGGCTGGGATAGACCACACCAACTTTATTCATCAGGCCTTAGCAACTCATGAGTTCATTACTGTGTTCACTTCTGTTTATTTTTAAAGACTTTCTTCAGCTGTCTGGTGGCACTGCAACGCTCCTGATAAAATTTGGGAATGGCAAATGTCAAATTAGTGTTGCACTGTTGCTCTTGCAGGGGTCACTGGGATGGGAGCTGCTGCTCTTCTGTGGTCACCATCAGCTTCATGCTGCTGCCCTCCAGAGCAAAAGCACTCACCAGCTCCAGGGATTTGCCATTCTCCTGCCCCAGGCACCATGGCCAGGGCTGTGGGCAGCTTGGCCCAGGCCTTCTGCCCTTGACCCAGTGGTGACAGGCACCATTAGAGCAACAGAGCAGCCTTACTAAGCTTATTAAGTTTATACAACCTTACAATGGCTGTTTCCATGAGTTTAAATTCCAGGACATCAAGAGTGTGTCTAGACTTATTTTATATATAATTGATATTTTTTTTTTTTTAAAAAAGCAACTAAATCACACTTGAAAAATCAGAAAAGCTGCTTTTGTCTTTGTTTCCCTTCTTCATTCTCCTCTTTACAGTAAAGTTTTTAACCTCCTCTCAATTGTCAGAGACCTTGGTGCATTGACCATTCCACATTTCCAAGTCAGCAGCTGGATGTCTTTAAAGGGAAGTGTCACCCAGACAAGGAGCTGAGTTTATGGGTACTAAATATCCAAAGGACCAAAAACTAGCACACACAATAGCCGTTCCTGAAGTCTTGATAACTCTTGGCTTTATTTTCAGACCTGAAATGTGCTTCACAGCATAACAAGAAACCTTCTGTGGGTTCAGTGGGCATTTTCAATTCCACTTAAAGCCAGATGTGCCCTCTGACCTGTTTCCAGATAGATGTGCAATGTTTCTAAAAACACTGTTTGGAAATTCACATCTACATCATGTGGCATAGCCTGGAGTTGGATGGCTTCAGAGGGTCCCCACTGGCTCCTTCTGGAAGGAAGAACCTTCAGAAGTTCACTTTTTGGGAAAATGGGCACTCCTCACCCCTCAGTGGGGTGTGCAGTGGTTGCTGTTGTGGTAGGGCTGGACTCGTTTTCTCAGCCCTGCAATTGGAATGCTTTTGTTGTAGTTTGCCTGCTGGTTTATTCCTGAAGCAGGGTAGTTCCTTGATTGATCAGTGACTCTGTGAGAACCTGTTCAAAGGTAATTTGGGGAAGGGGCAAGCAGGTCTTGTGTAAAGCTATCTTGTTCTTCTTGAACACTGCTATCTGCTTTCTTTTCCTTTGAGACAGGTGCAGGGGAAAAATCTTGAAATGTACCTGCTAATTTCCAAGTTGAGATTTTAGTCCTTTTGCTTGGCATGATTTTTACTTTTTTTCCCAGGGGAATGAATTTTTGTGCTTGTGAATCATGGACTGTGACTACAGTGGAGGGAAAAGAGCAGCAGCAAGTGAGCTTCTGGGAGGAGACATACACACATTTTCCTGCTGCTGTCATGAATTTCATCCAGAAAGAGAAATCTATAAATACACTTAAAGTATGGAACAAATAAGAGTGTTTCCAAATTGTCGGAGTCTCCATGACCTATCAGCAGTTCTTTTAAATGACTGTGAATTTATGATAACTTCTGGCTTTTTCAGGGTCAAAGAGCAGAATGTTTTTTTCACCTGACTTCCCTTCCTTCTGCAGCACAAAAGAAAAAAAATTATGACCTCAGATGGAGATGAGGAGGGTCCTGTGAGAAGTATTTGGAAAAGAAAGTATTCTGGAAAAGTTTGGAAAAGAAGTATTCTGACAGCCTCTCTGAAACACCTAGTTGGAGCCCCTTAGTAGTCACAGGTTTGATTTGAGATTATTAGAAATCTTTTAGTATAGAGAAGCCAATTATACCCTGACTTCACTTTGTCCTAAACAAGTTCTTGTTCTCAGATGGTCACTTGAGTTAAATTACATCTCTCTGCCATACTGGAAACCAGATCTGTGAGTAATGAGTAGAAAGGAAAACAATCTACTACTACTTGGAGTATCGAGATTACATTTAGGCCGTTACAGTTGGTAAATAGGGGAAGAGTCTTTGAATTGCCCAGCAACTTTCAACTGTGGATCTAGCTTACGTTTCTTAAAATTATGGTCAGATTTTTCCTTTCAGCCCTCCAGAAGTAGGACTCAAGCTCTTGTTTGACAGCTAGAAGTTCCACGCTTTTTAAAGGCAGGGCCTGAGGGGTGAGCCTCACCTCATGTATTTTTCCATTTCTAGTGCTAAGTTTGGAGTGAACACTATTTGAAAATAAAGCTGTCTTGATTATAGCATGGCAAGATACCCTACTTTTTAACACAGCATTGTTTTCTCTAGAAAAGCAGAGCAGCAGATACATGTGAAGCTGAGTGACTTGAGGAAATGCAGGAAGGGAAGAGGTAGGTAAAACTGACTCTAGTCAATATTTTGACAAGAATGACCTTAAATGAGGTTTTCCTTCAGCAGACACTGGAGACGTCTTGACCTTTTTAAACTCTTATTTATGCATCATGGGAATTAATTTTGTACCTCATCCATTCTGGGACTGGTGGGCAGGAGTAATTTCTCTCTCAGTACAGACAAGTACACTGTGGTAGACTCTTTGCAGCACTGACAGGAGCAAAGTGCCATCAACCCCAGAGTGAGCTCAAGAAATATTTTCACCTTCAGTCTTGCACTCTAAGCTGTGTGATGTATGTGTAACAGTAGGATGGAGGGAAGGTTACTGAATTGTATGAAACTTGAGTCATGAATTTCTTCTACTGGCTGAAATCACAAGTAAAAGGAATAAGTGTGGTTTTACTTGAAAAAATTCAAGAAGGGGCGGAGGAAGGGGGGGAGGAAAGCAGTGAAAAACATTCCCCCACCATTAATCCGACTAATGTTTTGTTCTGTAACACAATTTTATGAATCTTTTGCTTGCAGATACATTCCTTATCATTATGCTTATATGCTGAATTCATTTTGTACAGTTTTCTTGTCATGTGGATATCCTTGAAAGTGGTAATGGCCAGTCCTTTAGAAGGAGCAGTTATAATAAGCTTTTGTTTCAAAATACTGCTGACAGATCTGTTTTTACAACTACTTTTTCCTCGTGGATGGCTTTGGGGAAAGAGTGGGAAATACAGGAAGAGAAGAGTAAGAGTTGAACTGGTGCTAAAGAACTTAACATTAATGTTGGCAGTGTGTTTCAAAATATGCAAACACAATCAAATCTGTATCCATGAAAATCAGCAATTTAACAAAAACCCAAACACAAAAACTAAGAATGTGAGGAGAGCATCTGTAGAGAAAAATTTCATAATGAGAGGGAGGGTTTGTAAACCCTCAGGGTTTTTTTTTTAAGTCACAAATGAGGTGCTCACTTGCTCTGGTCACTAAACAGTCACCATATTAACACACTATTGTAGGGTCATCCATTACGAGTTGTGCTGTCTGTTGGAGGTTTTGGTTTTTACAGGCAGGTTTTGGGTGAGGACAGATGGTGACAGCACTTCTGTTCTGCAGTTCTTTGCTACTGACCAAAAACGTATTCAGGAAATGACTAAATTAAGTGTCAGATATAGTGATGGGAAAGCATCCAGAAATAAAGGAGGAGGGAGTGATGAGAAAGACAAACATGTGGATACTGCCCTCAGTAGAGGAACAAAATTTTCCATTCTAACCTTAGCAGCTGACGTGCTAAACTGCAGTTCCAGCACACAAATGTTTTGAAAATTGTCACACAAACCATTTCTGCCAACGCAATCTTGCTGTTCAAGCATTTCTTTCTACTATTAGGTGAAGCCCACGTAAAGATGGGTAGCCACTATTAGGTGATACAGAGCTCTCTAGAGAATCCTCCTGAAATTCAATATAATCAATTCCCAGTGAACAGAAAGAAGCTCTAAAACATGGTTTCTCCTCATGGATTAACATTCTTTGGGCCTTTTGGACAACTGGTTGCTCAGGTGAGGTAGGCTGCATCTTTGTGTTGTTTTTCCCCAGTTTAATTTAGTAAAAACTTGAAGTCCAATACTGTGTCTCATTCTAGATCTTGGTCTATTGGAGAGTTAAATCGATCTTGGGTATCAGTACACTGCAAACCAAGTCAACCACAAAAAACATGTTCTTACCTGTAGTCTGCAGTCCCTGTGAAATTCAGGAACTCAGTTGGGATGTCATTCAAACAGGCATCATGGGACAGAAAGCTTCAGGAGTTGAGGGCTTGTAAGAGGCTTGTGTATCTGAGCAGTGAGACATCACCTCAGTGGTACATTTGGAGTTCTGTTAATGACTTCTTTCAGATTTGCTTGGTTATCTCAGCTTCCTCATTCAGGAGTCTTTAAAACAGGAAGGTATAAACCTCTTACACAAAACCTGTGATATCTGCCAATGTTTTCTTGCTTTTCCTGGAAGGCTGGCAAAGCATAGGCATGCTGATAGTGGTTTAAGAAGCTGAAATGATTAAATAATACAGGTTTTGGGGTTTTTTTTTGTTTGTTTTTAACCTTTCCTCTTTTCTAAGGTGGCAAATGGTGACTTCACAGGACTGTGGTTGGTTGCTGAGGAGACTTCAATGTTAATGTTAATTTTATGTTTTATGTTAATTTTACAAGACCTCCTAAGTCTCAAATGCATCTTCTGAGACTGGCCACTCCCTGTCAGTGTCTGCTGTGCTGTTACTAAAAACAGAAAACTTTGGCATACTAGGAAATTAACATGGGAATGACATCAAATATACTGGACTTCATATCAAAATTAATGGACATACAGTGGGATTTATTTTTTAAAAAAATTTAATTATAAGAGCTTTGTATGAATATACTGTTACAAAATACAAAGATTCTACCACTGAATTTTGCAGAGTGGTAGAATCTTTTGCAATACAGAGATACAGTGTATTGGTATTTGACAGCTACGTGATAAAAGCTTTGGTGTTTGCAGGAGAACCAGGATGCTTGGCAGGGTAGGATGGTTTAATTTCTTTGCACCACTTGCTGCTACTGGAATTATGACAATTTTTCCCCCATTTATCTTTAATGATTCTTTCCTCCTTTCACTTTCAAAAGACAACCTGCCACTGCCTCATAGTTTCCATGACCATTTGCAGCTGACCTTTAACAAGTCCTGTAAATGTTACACTAGGTTGTAGAGTTTGTACACTTTTTAACAAATATGGCAGCTAGAGAGCTGCTAAGTGTTCCAGCATCAATAAAGCTTTTTTAATTTTGTAAGGTCCAAAAAGAATGTCTGTAAAGGGATAAAAGAAATAGCCACTACAGACATGTCCTTTTCTGGAAGGCTGTTGCCTTTTTTACAAGTTTCCCTAGAATACCAGTTATACTTCTAGTTTTCCTTTTTTCCCATAGAATGATGGCTGATATGCTTCATGCACTAGAAGAACAGCTGTGGCACTCTGAATCATTATTTCCAGATTCAGTTTCCCCATATTCACCAGATTTAATCTCCAGACCAGACTTCTGATATGGTTTGTGTGGTTTCCTCTCCCCCATCCCTTTGCTTTGTGCCCTACTTCAGTTTATATAGGCACTGAAGTAGCTCCCTCTTTTTTTTTTTTCCTCAATTTTTTTTTTAATACATTTGGGTATTTAATTTCAAGCCTGACATTATGTTTAATAAGTTCAATAATTCTTAAAAAATGACCTTAATTAAACAGTTTCACACTGCTATTCAAGCACAGCTTTCCAATCTCTCTGAAATGTAGCAGTGCTGCTGCTTAGCTTGTGTATTAAAACTGTAATGGCCTTTGTGACATTGTCCAACATGCTGTGATGTTCCCAAACCTTGGGATCCCCATCAGTTTGGAGGGTGAAAATCTATTTGTAATCAAATGAGTGATTCTGATATTAACAAGATGCTAAGTGCTGTAGTATTTCCAGCTGGTGGTGGATAATAAGTGGATTGTTAATGAAATGCTGACACCTCTTCCATACCCCTTCTTCTCAGAGGGCTTAAATAATATTTTGAAATCATCTTGGGAATTCTAATCCTTACTAAGCACAGCACAGTTGCACACTGATATTCAAGCACATCATTTGATTTGCCTCTTTCTGCCAACCCTGGTCTTTCTCTGGCATTGCTGCATCAGAGATCATGGCATCTGGATGCCTGAAAGTAAAAACCCAGTGTTATTTCTCATTATAAGTGGAAAAAAAAATGGCATGGCACTGCCTAAGTGTACATGGGGTCTCCAGATCCCAAAATCAATTAAAATTGTTTCTTTTTTTCTATTAGAATGGAATCTGCTGTCTTCTGTAGCTTAAATGTTTTTTGGGTCACTTCTGTCACAATGACTAAACATTTAGCTTTGTAAGAACTGCTTGTCTATGTAGTATTAGTTTCTCTTCTGCCTACCACACTTAAGGAAATCTAAAATACATTTATTGTATGTTTTATAGGATTACTGAAGAGCAACCTCAGTGAAACAAAGGCTTTCTTCTGGTAGCTCATCATCTAGAATTTCTAACAGGGACATAATTCACTGGGTCACAGCTGTAGTTTGGTGTGTGTGTGTGTGTTTGGGAAGACAGCTTCATTTCCAGTTCTGCCATTCATTCTTCTACCTTTTTGGGTCCAAATGACCAACTCATTATGGTACTGAGCCTAACATTTTCAAACTAGCATGTGCTAAAAAAAAATACTTTAGCTTAATTTTAAACTTGTAAAAGAAATATTTTTGTTGTTGTTTTAAATGTCTCATGGGTTCCCATCAAACTGTTAGGAGTAAAAGAGGAGCATGTTTGGGTAGATTAGGATCTAAAAGATATTTCTCTTATGAGCAGCTTCTAATATGAGCATCCTGCCCAGTCTTAGAAAGAGCAATATGGTAGTTTGTCATTTAAAAGCCAACCAAACCCCCTATACTTTGTTATTTAGCAGCCACTAAGCTGTGCAAGTACGTCATAAATTTTGTAACTTGCCTTGTATTATAAAATCTTCTAGTCTGCAAAACTAGTCTAAGAATTCATTATAACAAACTCTAAAGGGTCTAGGTGAGGAAATGTGGACCATTCTTCTAACACATTTGGGGACACTCTACAGCAGATCTTTAATTTCCCTTCACAGACCTCTCTTGTACTTGTAACCTAACAGGACTGTTTTGCTACAATGCTTTCATTTTGCCATAAATCAAGAATTGCAGGGAAGGTGGCTGGAAGTGTTTTCCTGGTCATATGCTCTCTAGTGCTGTACTCATCCAACCTTCTGATCCTTCTGAAGATCTCTTAGTACTTCTTCTTCATTTTGGAAGATGATGTCAATTCTTATTCTTTGGTGGCAATAAGCAGATTTAATCTCAACCTGGTCTCATTTCTCCTATGAAAGATGTGAAGTTTACCTGACAAGATTTTACAACATGTTGCAAAGTGGAATTCCTACTTCAGCAGTATTGTGTTTCTTGTGGAACCTCAAAGATGTGAAATCTGTGGTGAAGCCTGTACATACAATTAGAAAGGTAGTGAACTGGAAGCCTAAGATGCATGGCTGTGGCACCTGACCTGAATTTGATCCATGTTTTACTGTTCTGTGCGTGCTCTTTCAGAGACTGCAACTTTTGATTTAGCAAATGTAACCTAGTGAATATAAACCCCCAAACAAACCGCAAAACAACTGTGTTGCTACTGTTGTTATATTTTAATTGAACTATTGTATAGCTTAGAGGATGGGCCACAGGGGAACAGCCAATTACTCTGTGCATCTGTCTAAAAGCCTTTTCATCATAGCATACTGATTAGGATTGTATAGCTTCATATTGTTTCATGTTATTGATTTCCACCAACCCAAAGCCGATGGTCTCATTAATTGACAATTACCTTTTTCCCTCATGTTTCACAAAATTGACATGAGCAACCCAAAATGTTAAGTTCAATTTGAACTAGGTGTCAGTGTGCCTGTTTAATCGTTAACAAAACCTGTTATGCCCCCTGTTTTAATTTCATACAGGCCATGAAGGCATCTCCACAGGAAGGCTATGACCCTCTCGGCATAAGAAGAGCAAAGGTGTTATTTACTGAAATAATAGGGAATACCTGTGGAAGGGCTTTTTGCCCATCTGTGGTGACAGGAGGAAATTGATATTTTACCTATCAAGGATGCTGCAGTAAAGTTTGGGGCCATTAACATATACCAGGTTATTGGCGTTGTAACTGTAATTTGTTTCACTGTATGTGTCTTGCTGGAGTTGTTGGGTGCAAGAAGTAAAATCTGAGTATTGATTGCCAAAGGTAAGAAAGTTTGCAACCTAAAGCACAGAAGTAATTTTCTGGGGAGGGAGGAGCTTTGTGTATAAAATGTGAAGGCAGGGTTTTCGTTTTGTTAGATAAAGATTGCCTTTGTTAGGATTCTAAACTTCCCCAAAATACTAGCTCATGTGTCCTCTGTAAAGCATTCAGCCTTTGATCAGTGATATTTTACATCTACCCTTCAAGTAGCTTTCTTTAGCTCTACTAGCTGCCACTAGATAGTCCTCCAAGTTCTATGTCCCACTAGGCATGACAAAACTGTTTCTTAATTTCAGTCATTGTGGAAGTGGTGATACAGAAATGGAACACATCAGCATGCTGATAGTGCCACAGCCCCATCTCCTCACGATCTTTCCCAACAGTCCTCAACCCCAGTGAGCTCCTTTTGTGTCTTCAGATGAGAGGCTTCAGGGTGGAGAAGCAATTGGCACAACCCTTTGTGTTTAATCAGGGAAGCAAGAATGGAGCTACTTGAGTGCAGTTCTGCATAGCCCAGCAAAGCTGTGTCAGTAGGACTTTATAATAATCAGTGGCATCAAAGTTTTTTTTCATTGTGCACACTCCTGGTTCAAGCAAAGACCAAAATTAACAATACTGTGGTGCTTGGTGCCATTTGGTGCTTCTTGGTCTCCTGCAGTGACTTGGTGCTGTGAAGTTAGTAGCATGCAGGAGCTATACATTTGCAGATCCTCAAAAGAGTGGTGTTCCACAGAACCCACTATCCTGTGCACTTCTGTGTCCCACTGTACTCCTCTTGCATGTTCTTGAGAAAAGCATAATGAATTGTGTTTGTCTTGGAAAGGTCTGTCTTTTGGCTGTTGTCTGGCACTGCTGCTCCCCTCACTGACATCCACTGGGGAGTGTCTCTCTGTTGTGGTTTAACCCCAGCTGGTAGTTCTGACCCCCAGAGAGCTGCTTGCCCACTGTCCCTCTTCTGAGAGAATTGGAAAGGTTAAAGTGAGAAAACTTGTGGGTTGAGATCAAGATTTATTGTTGAGAACAACAGTTTAATACATAAAACAAAAGCCACACATGCAAGGAAAGCAAAGCAAAACAAAAAAAGGAATTAATTCACTCCTTCCAACCAGCAAGCAGGTGTTCAGCCATGGCCAGGACAGCAAGGCTCTATTACACCTAACAGTTACTTGGGAAGACAAACACCATCACTCCCAGTGTCCCCCCCCATTCCTTCTTCTTCACCCAGTATACGCTGAGTGTGACATCATATGGTGTGGAATATCCCTTTGGTCACTTGGGGTCAGCTGTCCCAGCTGTGTCCCCTCCCTGCTGCTCGTGCACCCCCAGCTTGCTCACTGGTGGGGTGAGGTGAGAAGCAGAAAAGGCCTTGATGGTGTGAGCTCTGCTCAGCAACAGGAAAGCATCTCTGGATTACCAACACCATTTCCAGTGCATATCCAAAGTACTGCCCCTACTAGCTACCATGCAGAAAATCCCAGCCAAAACCAGCCCAGTCCCACAGCTGTCAGTGTAAAGTGGAAGGAAAATTTGCATAAATTTGCATAAATCACCTTTGGAACATGCAGTGCCATATGCCTGTCATTGCTTGGAACCCCCCTAGTTGTTACTGGAGAAATTCAGATGGCAAAGGGTGACCTGCACTTACTACTGCAAGGCCAAAGGTCAGGTACCTGATTCCAAGTGTAGAAAGAGATGGAAGAATTTGTAGCATCACTATTTCTTCAGAATTATTAGAGGTGGTCTCCCAGGGCCTACCCTGACCATTACTACTGTGTGTAGTTTCACAAAGTTCATCTTTGTCTTCTCATAGTTCTGTGTCACGGTGTTACCTCAGTGACTGAAAATTAAATAATCTTGAGAGAGCTTTTAGAAAGCTGCTTTTAATTCAGATTAAAATAATCTTCAGAATTTTTTTGGTACTTTCAGTGTAGATAATTCTTCTTTCTGAAAGGTTATTAATAAATTGATTATTAATTGTACCAATGTTGTCCTTAAGAACTTGTGACAAGGAACCAAGGACTCCCGAGTTTTAGAGCTGTTCCTCTTTATGTTCTTCATACTTTCTTTCAATTTTTTTTCCTGATGTGGGTTTTAATGAATAATCATTATAATTTGACTTTGAAATAGTATTTTGTTTTGCTGCTGCTACGAATATTACTGTAAATACTGGTTTGTTTTATTCAGTCATTCTCTCTAACAACAAAGGAGATTTATGGTTCAATTACAGACTTGATCTTTAATTGTGACAGAGGAGATGGTAGCAATCTTCAGTGAACCAGAATTTGTTACCACACTTTTCCAAAGAAACAATTCCTACGTTTATTATGCTGATGAGTTTAAATCTTCACTTCAGCTTCTCTTCAAGTTAATAGTGGTTCCTTTTAAAGTTGATTTCAAAACTTCTGCTGACTTGAAAAGCATCAGAATTTTATCTTCTCTTTCCTCTTTCCCATAAGTACAAAAACATTTCCCTTTAGCAACTGCATCAGGCAAAAGCATGTTTTTGAAAGACATTACTGTACATGCATTACATCCATGCAGCAGTATACCTATGTTGTTTTCCCACAGCCTCAGTTTTATTTCTTGTCTTGAAATATTTTATGATGTGATTTCTCCTATCTTTCATTGTGGGATGAGGAAAGGTGATGATTTTGGTTTTTTGCTTGGGAATTCTAGTGTGTTTTTTCAGAGAAGAATCTGTTGTTAACACACAACCCGTTGCTTTATTTGATTCCTTTTCCTTAGTGGATTTGAATGGGTAAAAGGTGAAATAAACATCAAGCTTTTTGAGGTCCTCACTGAGAGGATTTAAAGCTGTTAGTAGGTCTGCTTTTTCTTTTTTTTCTTTTTTTTCTTCTTTAAAGCCATTGACACTGCCTGAATTGATGTGAAGCCTCAGGCCTTCCACTGCTGAATTTGTCTAGAGCATGAAGAATCTCATCATTACTGAGTGCACTTGAAGCTTGAAGTATAGAGACTATGATGACTATATTGATGGTTAACTTCTGCACCCTCTGAGTCAGTGTCATCAGTGCATTTAATGTCTAGGTTTGTGCCAGCATTTGCATTCATGTGATTGAGTGATGGCAGATGATAATGACTCATGCTTCATTTACTGGTATCCTATTGCTTTTTCTCTGCCTTCATGGACTTTTTGTTGAATCTCAAAGAGCAATTACTGGGAAAGAATGAAGTCTCTGTCCATGAATAAATGTCAGAAAATTCAGAGGGACTCTGAACATCGTTTTAGTAAAAAAAAAAAAAAAAAAAAAAAAAAGGGATGTTTTTCTTCCTTTAGTTTTCCTCAAATACTGGTTTGTTCCATATGTTCTGCTTTTGTCAGAGTAGTTTAAGATCCTGCGTTGCAAGTTGAGCTACAGAAGCTCACAAGGAAAAACATCCATGCGTATTTGCCCACTTCTTGATTGAAAAGCAAATTAGATGTGGTTGCTCTAGTTTAAATATTAAAATAAACTGGAGCTGTGATGTTTAAATACATTGTACCAAAAGCGGTTCCACAATTTTCATCTATATTGGGAAAATTCACGACTGTGCTGCTAAAGATCTGGTTTTAAGCTCATTAGTACTAAAATAAATAATATTTTAATGAGTTAAATTGGATTTATAAATTATTTATTATTACAGTTCAGGGCTTTTAAAAAATACTAGACAAAATATTTCTGTCAGATGTCTGGCACTCACCATCCCACTACCTCTGTCTTCTCTGTTGTCTTTTCTGGCATTAATAATGCAGAAAGATGTGGCTGGTGGCATAATCATGTGAATGTAAAGCTGCCAAGCCAGTGCCTGTTCTAAAGTATCACATGCTCTGAAAGTCCCAAAAAAGTTCATCACCTTGATGTAAGGTAAAAGGTATGCATGGCAGTTGAATACAGAAGATTGCAAAAAGGAAGCTTCAGGTCAGATTCAGAGGTCAGAAAATATTTTCTGCCGTGACCAAACCATCTTTGAGAGGTCTGGGGTTCCTCCTTGACTTGAGTCAGATGTACAGGGTTTTGCAAATTCTTTTGTGTGCATGAACATCTGAAATTTGTTTTCATGTTTGTGGCACTGAGAACTGTATAAACACAATTATCTGCCTGTGGCAATAAAAAGACATACTAGAAAGTGTTGGGACAGTAGCAGATTTTCAGGGAAGCCGAGAGATGCTTATGTTGCCTGCAGGTCCCTTTGTTCTTCCAGCTGAGAGAGAAACTGAGGCTGGAGCAACTTAGTTCTAATGCATGCACTTAGGGCAGCCTTGCATACAGTCTCTAAAGGCTTTCAGAGTGATGGCTGCAAAAATAAGGAAGCTGATACACATACTAGTTCTCAAAGTTATTTTCCCTGCAGATACGTGAAAGGAAAGCTTGGAAACAGCTCACTGCCACAGCAGCCAAGAATTCATAGTGTTACTTAGAGAACAAGGATGAAGCTGTATGAGATGGTTGGATCACATTCTGACTAGGAACTGTTGATGTTCCCCAGCTGAAGAGTTGAAAGATGTTGTGCCATATGCTATATATATTTGCAGTGCTCCAAGGGGAAGGGTGTATGTTTATTGCTGACTCAAAAATCCTGAGTAAGTGCATGGGCATGACAGCCAGCCTCTGCTGCCTGAGGCAGTTTGCCATTACAGACTGGTGCTTCTAAGGTGGTGCAACATTGGAGGCATCAGTAACTCCCCAGTTACTGATAACTTGATGGTGACTGTTGCACCTTATTGTATTTTACGGGGCAGTGCTTTGAAATCTGTCTTTTTTTGAAAAAGTACTGCTTTGGATCAGAGCTTAATTACAGCCTGATAGCAACTGGGGCTCAAAGACAGTGGCATACACACACTCAAGCCTGTGAGATAAACTCATTATTTTGCTTAAAGACCAAAGAAAAAGGCAGCTAAACTGGATATGCAATCTGAGCTCTGAAAAAAAAAATCACTGTGGGTTTTTTCTGTCTCTAGGCTGTTCATCTGTGCCGAGAAGTTAGGAGCTCTGCTCACCACCTTTAAGGTTGTATCCTGGCTGAATGCGTGCAGATGTAGTAGGCTCTTTTTGAGACAGTATTTCTAATTCTGCGTGTTGCCTTTGGAACAGAATAGGCTTTTTTTTTCCTCCAACTTTTTCATTTTATCCTTTCAGCCATCAATCTTTCGTTTGACTTATTTGAAAAATTAAAAGCAATTAGAATGTTTTCATAAAAGACTGAACATGAGCTAAACTTCCTATCCATTAACAAAATCACCGGAAAACAGTGCTTCCTATAGGGATTTAGAGGGGATGTAAAGAGAGCGGGCTTGGAGTTTCTTCCCTGAATTATCATTATGCTGTGTAATGAAGCAGAAGCTCACACAGCCGTGAACTAATTTGTTATAGCTCCTCATGAGGTCTGCAGTCCAGCTGGAGAGAAGAGATGACAGTAGTTGGTTGGGAAAGGGAAGGAAGAAACTTTATTTAATAACTTAATTGAAATTTTGGATTTTCTAATGCCATCTTTGTTCAAAAGCCATTTGGATTAAATCAGTTGTCTGATCTACGATTTTCTAGTGCTTGCCTCCTTTTTATTCCTTTTATTCCCCCCCCTTTTTTGTTTCTTTTTAATCATCATGAAGTGTAAAAGAGAAGATGACTAAATACTGACAAGTGATGCTGTTCACACACTGTAGCAATCTGTTACCAGCTTTAACAGTAGGATGCTCTTTCAAATCTGTTTAAATGAGAAATATGTTTATCACAAGGGTGCTGAGCTGTGCTTCTTCTGATTCCTTAATTTTTAATGTGTAATGATTCTGCTGAAAGCACTTCTTCCCATTTTCCTCAAGGCACTGCAGCATTCATTAATAAGAGCAGCCCTGGTGTAAGGTGCAAAGTGTTGCTGCTGTATTAAATAATATATAATTGAAAACTGCAGTTAAAGTGATGTTCGAAGGTATCTTTCCCATGAGCACAACAGAGGAATGGCTACTTTTTCCTTAATTCACCTTCTTGCTTTATAAAAGGCAAGAAACACAAGAATAGAAACATTTGGAGGGAGTTGTTTTCAGCTTGTATTTTTTGACACGTGACCTGTTGTTTTTAACATAGATTGCATATAATGTACACCTATTTTTTTTTTTTTACTAACAAATCTTAATTTGTTTGGCAATAAGAATTCTGATGAAAGTTGTTTATAGAACAATTTAATCTAGTAGCTCAGAAATATCCTGAAGCTTTTTTCTGAAGACGTAAGTAAGGGATTCCAACAACCTGGATGTGGAAAACAGGTCTTTTAAGGTCTTCACAGAAATTGGATGCACCAGGTATTTGAATTCAGGTTTCCTGCTTGGTATCTCTCCATTTTGGTAGAGTTCTGTGTATGTCCCTTTGACAAATGCAGTATTTAGCTTTTTACACGTGAAAATGTCTTAATTGTTTGTCTTACTCTTTCTTTTAGAGTTTCTTCATGAGGATTATGGAGTCCTTGACTGAGATTTCAAACACCAAAACAAGCATATGTGCTAGCATGAATCACAATTGGTACCAGCTTTCTTTGCAAGTGGTCCCAGAGTGCAACTCTGTCTCTTACAATCTGGCTTTTCTGGCATGGGGCTCATCTGCTTTCCCTTGATATGAAACAGGGATTTTTTTTTCTGAAGCCCTTCATTACTCAACACCTTTCCCTCCCCTGCATGAAGAATAACAAACCCAACCACACAGAGCCAAAGTCTGTCATTTATGCTTAGCTTCCCAAGGACTTCCCAAGGACTGGAAAAAACCATCCAGTCCCTGTGTTGCAGCAGAGGGGATGATATCTGTTTGTCACTGCCAACCATTTCAGGTTTGTACTGGCTCTTTTAAAATGCTGTTGGTACTTAGAAAGAGCACTGGAATACCTCCTACCTTTTAATTTTTATTTTTATACCTGAAAGGTGCCACAGAGTTCCTCTGTGTCTCCAAGATAGATATTGTCCCCACTTGAGGTGGTGGCTAAATGAATTTTTTTTCCTTGAGAACTTGTTTGGTAGCTCCTCTGATCACTCCATGTAATGAGGGTTCATCTCACAATGTCTCTTTGGTGTTAAATACCATTTTGGTTTTAGAAGAGTAAACCAATGTGCTATTGCAACAGGTCAAGCATTGCTTGACACGTGAGAAGGCACCTCTTCTTAATTTAAAAGTAAAACTCCACCATGGCTCAGATGTGTTGGAGGATAAAGGAGGCAGAGAATGTTTAAATGGCATTCTTCTGAAGATCATCTTGAGTTATTTTGTTTAGTGCATATGAAGTACAGTTTAAATATGTAGTTTTGATTTTCTCCCTTCCTGTCAGCCTTCCCAATGGTACTAATAGAGCTACTCCCTTCAAAATCTAAATATGCAGCTGCTGAACTGCCTGTTTTATGCCACGTCCTGAAATCTAAAATAAAGGTTAGGAAAGGCTTAGGAACAACAGCTTAAGATGTTACCAGCTGCAGTCTCTTTTTTGCTGTGGGAGCTATTCCTGAAGTAGGTGATACCAGGAAGTATCTTCAGACAAGTCTACTTTACTGTTTTAAACTGCTGAAAAAAGTGGGCTTGAGCTGGATTGTGAAGCAAGGTGCAGGCACACAGTCTGACTTGGCTCTGTAATGGAGGTTGTGACCTCTGAAAGTGATAACAGTCCCACATCTATTTTCCTGGAGGTACAGGATTGCTTTCCTAAGTCACCTCATTTGTAGAGTGGCTTCAGGTCATGGAGTGTAAGGGTCAGTTTTAGTAGCCTAAAGACAGGAGGATGTTGGCACAGCAATATATTCTCAAAATAATCCCCTGGAAGATACATAGCTAAAGGAATGTGGTGTATCAAACCCCTTGTTTTTCTTCACTGCTTTGTTAAGACATTTGAAACCTAGATTGAAGCCTGTTTTCAGATGATGTTCTTCCTTGAATGTTGCCTTATTTAGATAGATAAGCAGGCTCATGGTCTCCTTGGCCCTAGTAAGCTGATAAAAGTGTGCATGTAATTACTGTATCAGTGGATAAGGCAAGAGCTATGGGCATCATCTATCTGGACTTCTTTAAGACCTTTGACACAGTCCCCCACAACTTTTTTGTCTCCAAATTGGTGTAGGTATGGCTGTGATGGATGGACTATTCAGTGGATGAGGAATTGGTTGGATGGTCCCATCCAAAGGGTGGGTGTCAATGGCTCCGTGTCCAAATGGAGATCAGTGATGAATGGTGTCACTCTGGGATGTGTACTGGGACCAGTACCATTTAATACCACTTCATCAATGACATAGACAAGTGAGATCAGCAAGACAGGCAAATGCACCATCAGCAGGTTAGCAGGCAATGCCTCAGGGGTGGGATGCCATCCAGGGGGACCTGGACAAGTTTGAGAATTTGGGCCCATGTGAACTTCATGCAGTTCAACAAGGCCAAATGGCAAAGGACCACAAGGTCCTGCACGATGGCTTGGCCAGTCCACAGTATCAATACAGGCTGTGGGATGAGGGGGTTGGAAGTAGCCCTGGGGAGAAGGACTTGGGAGTGATGGTGGATGAAAAGCTGAACATGAGCTGGCAATGTGTGCTCAAGCTCTGAAGGCCAACCCATATGATGCATCAAAAGAAGTGTGGCCAGCAGGTTGGACAGTACAGGAGAGACATGGAGCTGCTGAAGCAAGTGAAGAGGAGGGCCACGAAGGTGCTCAGAGGGCTGGAGCACCTCTCCTGTGAAGAAAAGCTGAGTGAGTTGGGATTGTCCAGCCTCTAGAAGAGAAGGCTTCAGAGAGACCTGATTGCTACCTTTCAGTGCTTAAAGGGGGATTATAAGAAAGCTGGAGAGAGGATTTTTCATAGAACCTGGTGGAATAGGACTGAGGGGTAATGGTTTTTAAACTAAAAAGATCCATTCAGTCTACATATAAGAAAGGAATCTTCTACAATGAGAGTAGTCAAACACTGGAACAGGTTGCCAGAGAAGTGGTGGATAGCTTATACCTCTAAACACTGAAGATCAGGCTGGATGGGGCTCTGAGCATCCTGATCTAGTTGAAAATTTCCCTGCTTATTGCAGGGAGAGTTGGCCCTAGGTAACCTTTAAAGGTCCCTTTCAAACCAAACTATGATTCTGTGAGGGTTGTTCTAAAAAACCCACTAAATGTTAAACTTTGCAGTCCTCAAATCATTGCAATGTAGTAATGAATCTGTACATTACACGGGAGTTTAGCACCCTCCTCCTCCATAAGGTTTCTTTCTTGAGAGTAAAGGGTAACAAACTTGTAAATTACATTTATTTCCATAAATTATTTTGCCAGATTATCTTGCTTCAATTCTGTTCATAGCTTGCCCTCAGCCTGCTGTCATGCTAGGCCTCTGCCACTCTAAAATACAACTTCATACTTTACTAAAAGGTTGTACTAACTGTTTAATACCATGAAAACAAAGTACAGCCTGCCAACCCTGCATTTAAAACCAACCAGTGCAAACATGAGACACTTGTAATGAGGCACTGTGAGAGTTCTAATGCTTGTTCTCCTTTTTTGTCCTAATGTCTGTCACTTGGCACTTTCTGCTGTTTTAGTTTGACTATATTGAATCTAACACTGTAAGACTTTGTTATATTGTTGGGGTTTTTTTACTTTATATAGGTTGAAGCATTGCCTCTTTTCACTGCACTCTATTGCTTTTCCTCAGAAGCCTGTGGGTAACATGATCTTGCTCTACTATAAACAAGATTGTTTTTCTGTGTTATGAGGTAGCCAAGCTGAAATCTTCACTCTGATAGAGAGTGCTTTATCCCAGCTCATGCTGATTCAGCAGTGCATTGCAGGCTGATTTTTTAATCTTTTTCTTTCTCTGCTCTCAATTCCTCCTCCAATTTTGAGAAATACTGAGTCAGAACAGCATTTTTCTTCACGCTTCCTGGTGATCTTTAGTAGTGATGAAGTAGGTACAGTGTAGATCTACCATGCACAAAAGCAGATCATGCTGTACTCTATGGTATGGTTAATCAACTGAACTTCTTGACAGAAAGGTGTTGGAAGCTTTTGCTGCTGCTTTCACCACACCAAGAAGCATTGGGTGCATTTGGATCATCATCCCAGGGGCCATTTGTAATGCTGGTGAAACTGTATGGCTGACTGAAGGATTGACCATATCTTGGAGTTCAACAACCCCAAACCAACCTGATCTCTACTGGTTTTCTTCTAGGCTGTGTTGTTAGACACCACAGGCAGCATATAGTTTTAGAAAATCACCGGTTTTGTTTTCATTATTGGACTGATTAATATCTGAATTCTTGCATACTAATTTTGAAGATTTGTGGACTACTTTGTGTACAGAAGCAGTATGTCTGTGATGTTAAGCCATTCACTTGTAGGCAGCTATACAGCTGCGGGTGGAAAATTTAGGAGTTGTTACTTTTCTGCTTCTTTTAAAATTCATGTTTCTGGGGAAGCATACTGTTGCTTGCACAGTAAGTAACAGATATAAGAAAACCAGAATATATTCTGGCAGTAGAAATACAGTAACTAAGACTAGTCTAGTCTTATACATGAAAAATTCAAAGTAATGAGTGAAGTAGGATACTTACTATAAGGTGAATATAATCTTGTGATAAGAAAAGTTTGATCAGTAATGGAGACTGGTTATAGTCTTTCTTCATTCAGGTTATCCTGAGGTCAAATTCTGTGACAATACCAGTGTAGGAAGGCAGTGGCTGAAATCCATGTTGGGAGGAAGAAATTCTGTTTCCCCTTTGATTTTTCTTTTCTCCACAGACTTAGATCTATCTAGGAACCTGAAACTCTCTTTGGAGATCTTTAACCTAGGCTGGATGCTCCTCTCCCTCTTATCTGCTGAAGGCAGGGAAACCTATTACACTGGTGAGATTCTCATGCATTTTCAGACACTTTGACCATCCCTTCCCTTGCTAACCCCAACCTAACTACTAAAATGACCAAGCCAAAAAAAAATGAGCCCAAAACCTCCACAGGTATCTTCTTTGATCTGACATTTGGTGAAGAACATGGCACCTCTTGGTGCCAGGGGCAGGGTACAGGATCAGCAGGCTGCAGAGAAACACAGGAAAAAATTGTTTTGAGAGGGTACTAGTAGATCCTTAATGTTTTGGTTGTGTGTTTGGTTGCTATTCAGAATAGCAACATGAATGTTGACTGTCTGGTCAAGAAAAAAGTTGAGATGGTACTACTCCAATCTTGCATGAAGTGAAATGCTCACCCTGGGATGAGATTTCAAGCTGTGTGGTGGTAATACACTGTACATCTTCCACTCGTACCTTCCTAACTTTCAAGTCTTAAAAAGTTCCAGTATCTCTGAAAAAACCCCAACCCATTGGACCCATTCTCAGATTGGTGTCTACCCAGTATTGCTTTCTCAGAAATTCTTCTGCTTCAGGGAGGGCAAACAAGACCTTTCAGGACTTTTAGGATGGGGTAAAATTGTAGTTAAACAGAATTGCACCAGGGATTGGTGGTGTATTCAGATGAGTTCTGATCATTGCATTTTAATTTTAAGAAAGGATTTCTTAAATCTGGTTATATAATGCTGAAGCATAAGCAATGTTTTTTCCTTGCCACCTAGCTCCATGACATTGCTTATTTCTGTGCCTGTTTCATTCTATGACTGACTTTATGCTTTGTAGGACAAACAATCCCTGTCTTAAGGGAATACAAATCTCAGATTTAATGCAAGAGGTGAGCTCACAGAATTAGTTTATAAATCCAAGGCTGCTGTTTGATTCTGTAGCTTTAATAAAAGAGGGTTAAAGGTAGAAGAGACCTATAAGTCATACTGTCCATCCCTCAGTTGATGCTGCAGTCATGAAGCATTAGTCCTTTGTGGCATTTGTTAATGCTGCAGCATGAGATTGTCCAGACTGATTTGTTTATCCACCTGCCATCATCTTGGCTTGGAAAATGGTGTCAGAGATAATCCTCATTCTTGTGCCTGCAGATTGTTGTTGCTGGTTTCACCTACCATTACATCGTGTGAAGAAAATAGACCTTTTCCTCTCCCCCCTTAGCTTCAATTACAGCTTTGATTGTGGGTATCAAATGCATCTGTGATACTTCATAACATCAAGGAATGAAAATAGTCTGAAGATTTTTGTCATAGCCATGGGCTGCAATATTATACTGACTCATTTCTGTGCACAGTAAAGTATTAGGGAGGGAGAAAAAGGGGAAAGAAGCAGCAGCAGCATGCAGATGCTGTGCCAGGCTGTCTAATGCATAAAAATAGATGAGTGGTTTCTCTGGGGCCAGGGCCTTTTCTCAAAGAAAACCTTAAATTTCCAGATTTGTTCAAAGTTATTTGATCTGTACCATTTCCTGTCACACAATGTGCTGTGTTCAGACACTGAAGTGCATCTGTTACGACAGAAATGGTAGATTTAGGCAGTTATATGAATAGAGAAGTGGGGAAGCTGAGCTATTCGTAATTCTCTTTCAGGATGTCTACCAGAACACAGCCACTTAATATTGGGGTTCGTTTCTATTCACTCAGTTTATCTCTTGAGGAGAAATAACACTTCTCTGGCACTCTCTATGTTAACCTTTGTTGAAAACTTGCCTCGTATTGTTGCTGCTGCTCCTGGCTGTCTTTCTGTTTGGGTCTTTATTGCTTTTTTTTTTTTTTTTTTTTTGTATCATATCTCTAAATGTTTTCTGTCTTCCTCGAGATAGGAAGCACGGCTGTCTATTTTGGTCAACTTTTAGAGACTCTTTGAGTGCTTCTTCAAGGAAGAAAAGGTGAAATAAAAATGTGACTGCCCACGAGTAAAGAAAGAGGTTGCTTCCTCTCTGTTCAGGAACCTTGTGTGTTTATACCCTGTACAAACAGGAAGGGATCTGTGGAAAACTCTGTCCTAATTTCCTCCTTCACCACACCTCTTTCTGCTGTATAGACCTTTTTAGAGAAAGCCAAGACTGAATTAGCATTTCAGAGATGGCATAGTGTCTCAGATTTTTTGGTTGTTTGTTTTATTTTGGGGGGGTTGGGGTTTTTTTGGCTTTTTTGGTGTTTTTTGGTTGGGTTTTTTGTGTTTGTTTTTTGTGGGGATTTTGTGTGTGTGTGTGTGTTTTCTTTCCCTTCTACCTTTCTCCCATTAATTAGTTAGTGCTGTGTGGAAAATCTGATCTCCTTGCTGATTGTTGTCTTCATTATTGAGTTGCAGCACTAAAGTAGTGTCATTATCCCATCAACCTACTTTTATGTCTTTAATAAATTCACTCTTACTACTTTACACAGGATTGATGGAAAAAGCTCAAGGTGAGAGAGGAAGTTTCCTCAGTGTGGTGTGCCAATGTTCTGACTCATTTGAGCTGCTGGTCCTTGAGCCACAGATGTAAGGAGCACAATCATTTAAATTGTGGCTTTTTGTTGACAAAAAAAAAGGGAGTTACAGTGGGTACCTCATCATTGCAAAGTGGTAAGAGTGTATTCATTTGAATCATAAAGTTTGATGAATATAATGATGGATTTTTTTCTCCCCTTGACTGTGTGTTTATGTTCATGTGGAATGTTGAATAGCAGAAATAAAATGTCAGTACTTCATGCCCAAAGACTGGCTTGCATTAGTTTCCTATGGTCACACAATGTGTTGAATTACTTCTGCCATGAGGAAAAATTTAAGGCCTTGGAAGATTTTCTTAAAATAGTATAGAAAGTAAATGCTGAAGTTGGAAGAAGTCTTGCATATTGTTTTTTGTTTGTTTGGCTGTTTGGTTGTTTTTTTAAAACATTATTTATCAGTCTTAGCTCACAATCTTAAACTGTATCCCAACTTGTTCAAAACAGCATGTTTAAGTGTGTGAGCTGACACTTTTTTCCAGTTCTTCAGACCACACATAGTAAAAATTAATTTCTTGAGTAGCTGGGCTCTAGGGTAAATCTTACGTGTGTGCTCACAGCAGGAGTGAACGCTCAGCCCAGAATTACAGGGCAGTAGTGGGGAGTATGTACACTTGTGCTGTCAGAAGAAAGAGCTGTCTGTTCTGACAAACAGTTAAATGGAGAAGGTATTAATTTTACCTGTTAGCTGGACACTAAGCCTGCATAACCATGGGTACATCATACCTGGTTGATACTGTATGATAGAGTTCAGACTCCCATCTTCATGTTTTTTATGTATTGCAGCATGGGTAGAGGCAGAGCAGTGGCAGCCTGTCTGGCATAATTGTGCTATAAGTCTCTTAAAGCATTGCATGGTTTATCAGGATTAGCAGACTGTTTTCTTTTGTAGCTATGCTGTTCCATTACCTCTCTCCTCCATGAGACTATCTCCTCTCAGTGAAAGATGGCTAAATTTCTCTCTTCTCAGTAAGACTGATAACTTGTTATTACTCACATGGAGGATGAACTTCTGTAAGTCAGAGAAACTTGTAAAATCCTTTTCTCCAATAAAATTATTGTGATTCTTCCTTGTGTCAAGCAACTTCTTTCCACGTACATGCTGCCTAAGTAAGGGCATGCCCTTCAAAACCCACCTTTCACTTCTTTTCCAAACTACAATTAATTTCTGGCACATCAGTCATCTCCATGGATTGTGTTGCCCCAGGATTATACTGTAGTATGCATTTATGAATCCTTCCAAATTAGCATTTGAACATATATCCAGAATTAATAAAACTATAGAAATCTGTAGTAGATAATGAGTTGTGTTTAGGCAGAGAAGCTGCCTTGTTTTGGCTAAAGCTGTTTCTAACTAATGCCTCTAGTGGCATTAGTAGAGTGGACCCAGAATCGCACCAGTTGACTGCTTCTTCCTTAATTGTCTAATTTTTCCTTCTTTTGACATCCTCTCTGAGCTTGCCAGACTGTGTGGAGATCCTATAGCTGATAAAAAGGAAGCATCCACAGTATACAGACAGACCCGTGTCAGTGACAGCGTACCCTGTAGATTGTCTTATCAGCCACAGCAGATTGGGAAGGAAGCTGCCTCAGCATTTGCATATTAATTGTTTGTCTTTAATACCCTCTCAATTTACAGACTTACATGGGTAGAGTTAAATTCATTCTTTCTCTCTCTCCAAGTAATAAACTTCCCAGGGAGAATTCTGGAAATTGTCTGTGTGTAGTAAACTGACACTTGAGATGGGAAGAAGCTGAGATACTAGCTGCTTCCTGTGTGCAGCAGACCTATACAGAGCATGGCTGTCACAGCCCTTTGTTTCCTACTTACCCTTTCTTCCTTGGAAGTCTAAAGCACGCAGACTGAGGGAGGAAGAGTCTTTAGAAGAAGAAAGATTTGGCCATTTCTCTGTGCGCTTCGCTAAAGCGTCCCCGCAAGTCTTCACCGAGTATCGATTCCTGTGACTTTGGAGAAGGGAAGTGCAGTTAATCTTACTTCATGGGTGAGGAGATTGTATAAAACAGAAGCTTATTGAGTTGTCCAAAACTACACAGCAAGAGAGTGATTAAGGCAGGGAATATCTAGTGCTCAGCCCCCCTACTTTGACACCATGAGAGTTATACATCTCAGTGTTTATAACCTTAAAATTGTGATGCAGTCTGGTTCCAGAAGCACACATTCTGCTGTTTCACGAAGCAGCAAGCTCCATAGATTAGACTAAATAAGGATTGTAACCCATTTTTGTTAATATTCTTATTTTTTTCCTAGTGCACTGTCAGGCTAGCTGTGCAGTGCTTCCAGTACACAGCACAGTGCAGTTGGGAAGGGTTTTGTATTCTCAGGTTCATTGTAGCTATCCTTAACTGCACTTTCCCACTGTTCAGAATAAACAGGAGCTCCGATTTACTTTTGAAAATGGTTTTGTTTGGGATATTGTTCTCATGGAATAGACTCTTTTATGGTTTTTTCTGTACCTGCAAGAACACCGGAATAGCTCTTCTATCTAATCAAAGAGAGCTCTTTACTGAATGGCAAATTAATGCAGGGTATTTAAAGCTCTCAAGTGACTCTCTGGCTGTGGTGAAAGTACTTTTTCTCTGAGGGCTTTACTGTGGGTGTTCTACTTTTTCTTTGGACCTTAGTAATGATCCTTGCAAACTAAGCTGTTCTTCCCAAGTGTTGCTTTTGTGAGAAAGCTGAGCCTTGTGTAGTTACAGGTAGATCTTAAATGTAACTTACTGTGTCTTCTCTTCACAGTCTTCATAGAAGACTTTGTCTGAAGATGGTAGTATCAACCAGCAGGACTGCTATATAGTGCTTTCCACTCAGCCTTTCCATTATAGATCTCCCCTGTGAGGGGCTTATCCTCTAACTCAGATGTTTGAAGTGCTTTCAGGCTGAAGCTAAATGTATGAGTTCTCTGCCTAGGAGCAATCCCCACCCTAATATTCCCTTAAAAGCAGGTTAGCTGCAGAAAGTGGAATGTAATCCTCTGTCTGCCTTGAGCACTTTCCAGCTGAAAGTGTTTAAACACTTTCCAAACATTAAGTTAATACATGAAGCACTTCTATCAAATCAGTGGCTTGATGCTGGGGATAAGTAGAAAAATTGTATACATATAAATACAGAAGCAAAGAGCAGAGTGGTGTACAGGTGGTCACGATTGCAGAGCTAGAGACACAAGAGTCTACTGCCACAGATTCCAGCCTGTTTTTTAAGAATGAATGTCCTTGAAACAGCTGATGAGATGTTTTGTTTTGGTTTTTAATCTGTGATCATCTTAGTGTTGCCTGAGATCTGTGTGGTGGAGGTAAGTCTATGTTTTTAATGTACTCGTGTGACTCTTGATTAGCTGAGCCAGTGTCTTGATTGGGGTTTCTGAAAGTAGCCTTAATAAAATAATAAATCTTGTTAAGATTCTGAAACAAGTGAGCTAATAATATAGCCCTGTAAGCAATGAAATACAGTGCTTTAGAGCTTCCCAGCATCTGCTTTCAAAAACTTCTTAAATGGGTTGTGTACGTGGCTGTATACTTCAGCTGGGCAAAGTAAAAATAAACATTTTTTAAAATAAACATTGCACCAGGTACTCTCAGGGAAAAAAAAGCCTTTGCTGTCAATGCTCTTGTATTTGTAGGGTGCAGCCAGATTGTTGGAATATGTTTAGTGATAGTTTAACTAAAGAAAGGAAACTTATGATCTTCATAAATTGGATGGGTGAGTTTTTTGCTTAGTTTTTGCCTTTTTTCCCCTTGCTCTGTCTTCTCCTGTTTTATTTCTGGCAGACACAAAAAAGGAAAATGATTATTTGGTTTTGATCTTTGAGTGTCATTTACGTTATCTGCATCTTCTCAGCGCTTATGGCCTCATGACAGGTCTTGGCCTCAGTGATTTCCTCAGGCTGTTGTTGTAATTCACTTGCCTCTAGACTGTAGTTGGTAAATAAGAAATTATTTACCAATAATTTCTTCCTGGAAGCATCTGGGCACTGTATGTCTGTCTAGCTATTTCCAAATCTAACAACCTAGTCAAAAACTAGCAACTGGGAAGTCAGCTGTTTGGCATTGCTATTTGGAGAATGGGAGGAGGGGGCTTGGGTATGCAGGAGCTTTGGCAGATGCTTGAGGCAATCATCTTGCTTGTCTAACCTGAAATTTCTCATCTGGGAGAAGGAGAGATGTTACAGCATGAAACAAACCATTTCCCAAAGTGTTTAAATGAAGGAAGCAGTGAATTTAGGGTTCTGCAGTGTCTCTGGCTCAGCCTTATATGTCTACCTGTTAAACAACTCCTTGCAATGCAGCAACACAACTGAGTTTCTGTGCTATCATCACTTTAAGACCAAAAGGCAGCATTTATATATTTGTGTTTAATAATGGAGAAGTGAGTGCAGGTCTTTAGTTCCCTGCAGAGACAGCAGTTGAAACCTGTGAAGTCTACACAAATGAATTGAGAAGCTGAAGACTGACTTCCTTTATAAATTCACATAGGTCTCTGTTTGTTACTGCATGCTAATAGGAAGATGAAGGAGGAAAGTGGTAAAGACACAGTGTGTGTGAGAATAGAGATTCCATTAACCTGAGATCCTGTGGCTTCTGGTGCTTGAGCATCACTCAGGATGCTCTCAAGATCTAGTTCCTTCAGGGCACAACTTTATGTGTGTTCATTAATATCCATAGGGGGATTTTTCAGGTCTGAATAGGCCCAGGTGATTGTAGTGGCCTGAGCAATGATATAGTAGCTTTCTACTTTTCAGACTTGTTGCTGTCACTTGAACAGGGAGATTACCAAAAGCTGAAGATCTGAAGAGGTTAAAGGAGATCATCTAAGCAGAGATGGTATTCCTGAAGACTTGGGAGGGAGCAAAGAGAGAGAAAGGAAGTAAGTTGTAATCAGAATTAAGTCTTATCTAGACTCTTGCAGAAGCAGTGATTAAATAATTCAATTTAAAATAAAAGCAGTAGTTTTTATGGGAATAAATCTTTGCCTTTTCCAAGATTCCAACTGCATGCAAGTGTCCAGTGACAACCTGATATTTGGTCACATAATGCTGTCTCTGGAATAAGCATCAATACAAAGCAAGAATGTGATTATATTGTCACTCAACATGTAGGATATAAATAGAATTTTAATGAATTCTCTATCACTTGCAAGGCTCCTGCTGCTCGCTGCTGGTGGTGATGCCTTGAAATGTTCATTAAAATCACCTGAAGTGTTGTTTAAGCAGAGTGTCTCACCGAGTCAGCTAAGTTGGCTGCTGTTTTCAATTCACTGTATCAATCAGGACTTCAAGTCTCTACATTTTAATTTCTTTTGTGTCAGAATCAACTTTGTCATCTCTTTTGTGCCTCTCAGTTTCATAAATTGCCTCCTCAGCTGTCAAAAGTAGGTGATGGACTGCTTTGTAAAGAGCCCCATAGTCTGAGGACTCTGGAAAACTTTTTTAGAGTCCAAACTTATGATAAACAGTTTTAGTTTTGTCTTCTGAAGTTTAGGTATTACAACTTAGGCACTGTCTAGTATTTTTAATAGCTGATGATAAAGGCTCAAACATAGAACCTGCAAGCTGCTAAATGCTGACAAGAGCTGTCAAGCAGAGTGTGTAGATGACTTTGGCAGGATTTTAGGATTCTGATCAGGCACACAGAAACAAAGTACTGCTGGATGTCCAGAGCTCAGGTGATAATTTATTTTTGTATGTTTGTTTTTTTTTTTTTAACTTGAAAAGATGAAACTCTAGGCTTTCACCCTCCAGAATAATTCTGTCTTTGCTTGAGAGAAGCAACAGGAAAGGAATATTCAAAGCGATGCTGCTGTCCTACCATAGCTATGAACTTTCACTTAAGTAGTTCTAGTGTTTGATACATACTCGTTGTTTGAACTCATCTGTAATATTCCCAATGTAAAATCATAAAATTGATCAATGGCTTAGTATTTTTGCAATCTAAAGCTATGGATGGCCCTCAGAAGAAGTCTAGCTTCTTCTGGACAGGCTTCTTCTGGATAGGCTTTTTCTAGCCAGGCTTCATCTAGTGCTTCCTGAAAATGAGTGTGAATTAATTTCTTCTTGTATCTATCCTGCATCATAATGTGCACCTCTGGTACTTTGTTTTTATCAGGCAGGGCTGTTTAACCTTCTATATAAAATTATGGGAGGGTCTCTTGAGGCTAGTTAAATTATTGGTGCTTGGAGTAACTCTCTCCTCTTGCAGTCACAAATCTCTTCACTCCTTGTCTAAAGGGGCAGTAGAGCATGTCAGCAGTTTGGATCCTTGGGACTGTGAAGAGATGACTCATAACTTTCTTTTCAAAATTCAGGACCAACACTTGTTGTTGAATGCAATCCCTCATTTAGATGGTAAAAATTAAAGCATTATATGTTTTGTTTGTCTATACTTCCCTTCTTCCAGTGACTACTGGATTTATACATCAAAGGGTTATTATTTTCCTCTTCCTTGGTAATGATTGTGCCAGACACCAAGTATATTTTGTGATTTCAAGCTTCTGCTTTCTAATTAGAATGGGTCTGTAATTTTTTGTGTCACAGCCTGTTAAAGATGAGCTGTCTAGGTAACTCTTTGAGGACCATCAGTTCTATCTCTTTTTTCCCTTAGGATGAGACTGCTGTGAGCTTGGCAGTTGTTGGAATTTGAATTTTTAATGACTACCAGAAGAAAAGAGCGTTAATGACTATTTATGATACTTTTAAAATACCCATAAACATTCAGTGGCTATATCCAAGTTTAAAGGTAACAGTTGTGGGTAGTGACACACTGACCGTAGATGGTAATTTGTTTGCAGAAAAACTCCTGTGTCTGAGTATATAAGAAAAATGATAGTTAAAAATTGTCTTTAAATAGTTAATATATATGCTAGCATGAGGCCAGGTAGATGGGTCTTCTGTGGAAGTCAGTATTGGTGCAGTCTTTATTGTCTGACATTTGATCCTGCAGAAAAGTGATTTCTGTAGCAATGAGTTCGGTTGGGGATGTGATCTGGGGAGTTTGAATGCATTCACTGTGCAAAATGATTCTCTTCCTTCTCTGGCAAGTTCAACCCAGCAGAGTTTTGAGGCCTGGGTGGTGGTTGGTGTTACTTGTTTTGGTTATCACTGTGCCTGAATGTGTTCAGTAACAGGACAAGAGGACACAGTCTTAAGTTGTGCCAGGGGAGGTTTAGGTTGGATATTAGAAAGAATTTCTTTACAGAGAGGGTGATTGGAATGGACTGCCCGGTGAGGTGGTGGATTCTCCATCCCTGGAGACATTTAAAAAGAGACTGGATGTGGCACTCAGTGCCATGGGCTGGGAACCGCAGCGGGAGTGGATCAAGGGTTGGACTTGATGATCTCTGAGGTCCCTTCCAGCCCAGCCAGTTCCATGATTCTATGATAAGGTCAAGGGACCTGCCAGAGAGATCCAGTTCCTGGGAGTCAGATGGCAAGGTGGGTGCCAACACACCCCTATGGATGTGGTCAGCAAAATTGCAACCATGTCTTCACCCATTAATAAGAAAGAGATGCAGACCTTCTTGAGTATGGTGGGATTTTGGAGGATGCATGTTCCCAGGTACACTCAGATTGTAAAACCCCTTTATGATGTTACCTGAAAGAAGAATGGTTTTACAGGGGGCCCTGAAAAGTACCAGGGCCTTTGAGCAGACAACATGAGAGGGAGTCCATGCTATCCATGGGACCTGTCTGAACAGGACAGGAGGTTAAAAATGTGCTCTGCACTGCAGCCAGTGATACTGGTCCCATCTGGAGCCTCTGGCAGAAAGCACCAAATGAGACTCAAGTATGCAGGAGGATGGGGAAGCCTATTGTGTACCACAGGGGAACATAACTCTAGCCAAGAGCATTTAGTTTCACTTTGTATAATTTTAATTGTTATATAATAGTAATCAGTTGTATTAAGTGTTTTTTCCCCTGAGGATAATGCAGTGGCATGCAAGAGTCTCAGGAAGAGTTTGCAGCATGTGAGGGCATGAACCCTGACAGACCCTGTACCATCTGTCTTGCCTTGAGAAACTGCCATGATGAGGATCTGCAGCCTGGACTTAACAAAATCTTGCTTAAAGACAGGTGAATGAGTACAGAGAGAAATGGAATGGGATAAGGGATGGAATGGATATGACCATCCATAGACCATGAGGAACTAAAGGAAGGCTTGCAGACTCTGAGATGGGCAGAACACAGAGGGGTCTGTTCCCTCCCATTCCCTGCCCATACTCTATAGGGGTCAGGCAGACCAGCAGCCCCTCCTCTTTTTCACCCACTCAGCTGCTGTTCCCTGCGCTCCTTTCCCAGAAGTTTTCCACGTGCTCTTCAGAGACCATTCCTGTCGGGTGCTGGGAAGAGCCGTGAACCCCCTGGCTGAGTTGTCCCTGTTGTGGGGGGCCCTCAGGCACCTATCCCTGCCACAACTGAGATGGGATTGTATGTATATGTATATATATATATATTTGTTTTTTTGTTACTTTATCACTTATGTTATTGCCTCACCCCTGTGCTAGTAAATCTGTCTCCAATCGTTTTCAATTTCCAACGTCAAGTCTCCAGTCTTTATTCCCTTTTGTCTTCCCTCTCTGTGTGTGTGCAGGGGGAACAGAGTGATTCTCTCCTTCAGTTTGTGGTCTGCCCAAACTGCTAAGCCCTGACAAATACAAAATAGGGTTTTTTTGCACCTGAAATGAGACTGGTGATTCTAGACGAGATTTTAATTGCTTTTGGTTCACAACATGCTTTGTGTTGCTAGGTAGTACATGTCTCAGCACTACATCAGGAGAGGAATAACAGGGTTGGGGAGCTTGCAAATTAGATGTGATGTACCATGTAAAAGAAGTGGTGGAGGAGTGGCCTAGCATTTACCTTGAAAAACTTTTCCTAGTCCAAGAATAAGAGAAAGTGGCACAGGAATAAATTTAACCCATGGGGTCAGAACTGTAGGAATTGTCTGGGTTGCAGGTCAGAGCTGAGGTCAGGGATCCATCATGAGGGATCCATCTGAATGTTTTAAGAGTATCTGCTTTCTCTGTTTGACTTGTAGTATATGAGCTTGTTTTCATGAGTGCTAAAATATACTTGTATAAAAATATCCATCGTGCACTATGCATAAAGGCTTTCTGCAGATATCTCAAGAAGAAGTGTGAAGGCTCTAGACTCTTGCTGTGTTTGGAGTTGGTAAGTCAGCTTTGTCAGCTCTGATGATTTCCTTGAATAGGCATGCTCTAAAGCCACAGTGAAGCAAAAATTATAAAAGGGGTGTATACTAGAGGAATAAAATTCTGACAACCCCATTGTATTCCTCATTATCTCACAAGAAGAAAAACTTAAAGTGCACAGTCTTGAACTTACGTTACATCTATCGTGTTTTACAGTCCTGGCACTGTCTCCAAATTTTTCATACTCTTCATCTCTCAGGTAAATTAAATACTATTGAAACAGATGTGTGCTGCCTCTGACAGTATGGCTTCTATGTGAAAGACAGCAGTTTTCCATTGGACAGAAATGAGGCTCCTCTGGGGAGAAATATTTGTAAGTCTAAATGCCAGCCAGTTGAGAGCAGCATTCATATTCTCATGTGCTTTTCAGAGTTGATCTCTGCTATTATTGCTGAAAAGATGTATCCTGACACAGGGTAGGCAGGTGAGAATGAAATACCTGCTAGAGATAAGGAACAAAAAGATGTGCTTCAGATGTTGCTAATCAAGAGTATTGCATGCATTTGACCTGCAGCTGTTGAAACCATCGTCTATTGTACCACTTTCATTCACCTAGTGAGGTAATTTTTACCCAAAGAAGATTGGCAAGGCTTTTTGACAGTCATTATTAACAGTGATGCTTTTTACTCAGTTCTGTCCTCTAGTTATTTAAATATTCATTTTATAAATATTTTCCCTAGTGCAATCTCTGTACAAAGGAGGAGAGGTTTGTTTGTGTAGAACCTGTACACCTGTAACTTTTCCTCACCCTTTTCTTATTTCCTATTCCTACAGGACTTGAAGAAGAAAATGGATCTTGCATTTAGCTATGCCAGCCAGTATTTTGATGTTCTAAGATGACTATTATTTTGTCCACCTGATATTTGCTGTAAATACTGCATATACATAGACTGTACTAAAAGAATATGAAGTGATGAATAAAAGAATATGAAGACTTGTTCTAAAAAATGCTTTAGTTAAAACAACCTGTAGCTACTTCCTCTGTTCAGCTGTATTATGACACTGTTTAGTAACACGTTCACACAGTACTGCAATTTCCCACAGAATATCTGCTTTA
Organism: Florisuga fusca; assembly: GCA_038090715.1. NCBI lineage: Eukaryota > Metazoa > Chordata > Aves > Apodiformes > Trochilidae > Florisuga > Florisuga fusca. Next base: position 4,796,043 of record JAAWXA010000028.1, on the reverse strand, counting down.
GCATGTTTGTTTTTTCTCATTCTTGCTGGGACCAAATCTTAAATGCAATTCTTATGATAAGGTCAGAAACAATTTAAGCTCATGGGTGGTTCTATAATATTACTGTGATATCTTGTGGCCAAGAAAGCCAGTAGTATCCTGGGATACATTAGGAAGAGTGTGTGCAGAAGGTCGAGGGAGGTCATTCTCCCCATCTGTTCTGTCCTAGTGAGGCTGCATCTGGAGTACTGGGTTCAGTTCTGGGCTCCCCAGTTCAAGAGAGACAATGAACTGCTGAAGAGAGTCCAGCAGAGAGCAATAAAAGATGACTGGGGACCTGGAGCATCTCTCTTAGAGGAAAGGCTTAGAGAGCTGGGACTGTTTAGCCCGGGGAGGAGAAGGCTGAGAGGAGACCATCTAAATGTCTATAAATATCTAAAGGGCAACTGTAAGGAGGATGGAGCCAGACTCTTCATTGGTGCCTAGCAGTGGAACAAGGGGCAATGGGCACAAACTGGAACACACAACTTAAATGTAAGAAAAAACTTCTTTACTGTGAGGGTGTCAAAGCACTGGAACAGGCTACCCAGGAAGGTTGTGGAGGCTCTTTCTCTGCAGACACTGAAAACCCACAATCGTGTGTAATGTGCTCCAGGCAATTCTTTAGCAGGGGGTTGGACTTGATTATCTCTGGAGGTCCCTTCCAACTCTAATGATTCTTTGTGTTTCTGTGATCAGTGCTGACATAAACCCGTGTAGTTGCAGTGCAGCACTGAAACATCATCCCGACAGAAACAGAAGCACAACAGAATCTTTGTTTCAGTTGTGCTTGGGGTTCAGCATCACAGCGTGTAGCTGGATACCTTTCTGGTGTTGACAGGAAAATGGGGCAGGAGAGGAGCTCTTCCTGCTACTGGTTCAGTGCTTTGACCTGACCCAGTGCTGCAGCTCTGAGGAACTCTACTCCAGGCTGCTGAGGTAGGTGGAGTCAGAGGCAGTGATATTCTTTTCTGAATTAATTTTCCTGCAAAATTGATTTTTTCAAACACAAAAAATAAAACCCACAGTGTTTTAGTCCTAGTGGAAAAATCTGGGTTTGCAAGCATAATGTTGTTGTCGTGTTTTGCCTCCTACTTGCTGATAATCTTCTGAAGTTAATGAGTGGTGATTGGCTTTTGATTGTATCTTGATGTAAAGCCTCTCTTGTGTTGACAACCCTTGATAATTAATTGGTAACAGACCAAATGCTTCTGTGTGAGTCATTTTCACCTTCATTTTCTAATTCTACCTGCCGTCCAAAACCTTTTAGTTCTGGTAGGTCACAACAGAAAAGAACACGGTAACCAAACTGCAGAAGTTTTCAACATATTGTCTGACAACATCTGTGGGAATAATTTTTTCCTCTTCACAGATGTCACCAAACGGAGGGGGGGGGGGAATGTCAGTGTACTGCAGGGTAGGAAGATGCTGCAGCAGGACCTGGACAAGTTGGGTCAATGGATTAAGGAGAATGGTATGAAGTTCAACAGGACCAAGTGCAGGGTCCTACCTTGCCACCCTGACCACAATAACCCCATGCAGTGCTACAGGCTAGGGGAAGAGTGGCTGGAGAACAGCCTGGCAGGGAGGGACCTGGGAGTACTGGTTGACAGATGAGCCAGCAGTCTGGAAGGCCAATGGCATCCTGGCTTGTATCAGGAATAGTGTGGCCAGCAGGTCTAGGGATGTAATTTGCCCCCTGTACTCAGCACTGTTGAGGTCTCACCTCAAGTTCTGTGTACAGTTCTGGGCCACTCACTTCAGGAAAGATTGAGGTGCTGGAGCAAGTCCAGAGACAGCAATGAGGCTCTGAAGGGACTAGAAGGCAAGTCTTTTAAGGAGAGGCTAGAGGAGCTGGGGTTGTTTAGTCTGGAGGAGAGGGACCTCATCACTCTACACACAGGTAGTAGAAGGGAGGTTGTGGTCAGGCAGGGATTGGGCTCTTCTCCCAGGCAATGAGTGAGGCCTGAAGCTGCCCCAGGGGAGGCTTAGGTTGGATATCAGGCAGCACTTCATGGGGAGGGTGATCAGACATTGGAATGGACTGCCCAGGGAAGTGATGGAGTCACTGTCCCTGGATGTGTTTAAGGAAGGATGTGACACTTACAACCATGATCTAGCCACTATGGTGGTGTTAGGTCACAGGCTGGTCTTGATCTCAGAGATCTTTTCCAGCCTCAGTGATTCTGTGTGTGCTTCTGTTACAGAGCAGTGACAGGGCTGTTGCCATCTCTGAGCCTATAGAGAGCAGAGGCACAGTTGGAGTTGGGTTGATAAGGGTTGGACTTGATGATCTCTGAGGTCCCTTCCAACCCAGCCAATTCTATGATTCTATGAAGTCTTTTGAGAATCTTTCTTCATAAAATGGCTGTTCTGTGTCAGCCTGTAGAGATAAACCCCTCCTGCAGAGTTTTCTTTCCAGTTTCTCTTGACCAGTACAAACGTATAACAAAGCAGTTCTTGGGTAGTCCAGGGTTGCTCTTGGTTTTGTTCCTAGTGTATTGATGGGGTTTTTTTGTGGCACATAATAAGTAGAAATTGTAATGTGGAAGTCTGGAATGCTTTGTTTAGCTATCCTTAGGTTAAATTAATTTTTCTTTGAAGTAATAGAAAAGCTTTGTCTCTCCATCTTGGGTTAAATTGTTGGGAGAAGTTAGATTTTATTTTCTGATGTGCTAGAGTATCTTTTCTGACATATAAAATCTATATTCTATACTATGTCTGCAAATAAAAAGATGATCACCCTTTTTTTCTATGTTTAAACCCGTCTTGTGTGACTAGCTCTCAATGGAGTTTATTAAAACGTGAGATTATGAAAAGAAGAAAATCAAATGGGTACTCAAGTGATGCAGGCAGGCAGATAACTGTAATTTGAAATATTTGTGAGAGGCAAACAAACAAACAAACAAAAAAAAAAAGGCAGGAGGCCAGCCTAAAAGAAGCTTGGGCATCAGAGCACTCTGTTCAACAGTAAATGAGAGCTACATAAACAAGTGAGACCTGAACAATCCTCACTTCCCATTCAGTAGGAGCCACAAAAGAATGTGAAGTCAGCTGGGAGTTATGTAGTTGCCTTAATGGTGTGATCCATAAGGCTGAGTCCTAAACATGTGGAGCCAATCTTGCATCCTTTTAACAAGAGAATTAGGTTTTAAATCTGCATCTGTTGTGTGCTGAAGCACAGGATGTGTGAGTTTACTTGCCAGGCTTTAGATTTCTAGCTGGGATTTTGCTTGGATTGGAAAATGAAGGTCTTAATAAAAACCAGCTGGCTTGGCAAGAACAGACGTGAAAAGTATTGAGTTGGAACAGCCTTATCTACACTGCTGAATGCTACTGATAAGAGAGCTTCAGGTCAACTGATTCTGACCAGTATATAACGTTGTGAAATGCATTATGAGCCCTTTTGCCTTAAGTAATAATGGTGTTTTAAAGGTGCCTTACCTCCATCAGTGCAAAGCTATGCTAGCTGAAGCCAGTTCTTTACAAGACTGGGCAGCCTCTGGGTAGCCTTGTGAAATGTACCTTTGACAGCTTAAAGCTAAGGTGGATCTCTGAGAAACTCTTTTTTCTTCTGTTCACTTTTCTTATGCCACAATGGAGCTTACAGCTCCTTATATCCTGTCAGCCTGACCTCAGTACCAGGGAAGATTGTGGTGTGGTTAATTTTGAGTGTAATTTATGGTAATAAACATATGGCAATTGCAGGATAATGGTGAGATCAGGCCCAGCTAGCATGGATTCATGAAAGGCATGTCCTGCTTGACCAACTTGATCTCCTTTTGTGATCAGGTGGCCCAACGAGTGGATGAGGGAAAGGCTGTAGATGTTTTCTACCTGGACTACCTAGACTACCTAGTCTACCTAGACTATACAGACCATAGGCCTTTGACACTGTCCCCCACAGCATTCTTCTTGAGAAACTTGTGGCCCATGGAACAGACAGGTGGACTCTTTGGTGGAATAAAAACTGGCTGGCTGTCCAAGCCCATAGGGTTGTGGTAAATGAAGTTAATTCCAGCTGGCAGCCTGTCACAAGCATCATCCCCCAGGGCTCAATACTGGGGTCAGTTCTATTTAATATTTTTATCACCAATGTGGATGAGGGGATCGAGTGCACCCTCAGCAAATTTACAGACAGCACTAAACTGAGCAGGATTGTTGCTCATCTCAGGGGTATGAAGGCACAACAGAGAGATGTGGACAGGTCAGATTGATGGGCTGCAGTCAACAATATGAGGTTTAACAAGACCAAGTGCTGGGTCCTGCACTTTGGTCACAATAACCCAAAACAATGTTACAGGCTTGGGCAAGAGTGGTTGGAAAGCAGCCCAGTGGAGAAGGATCTGAAGGTACTGGGGGATGGCTGGCTGCTCATGAGCCAGCAGTGTGTTAAGGTGGCCAAGAAGTATCCTGGCCTGTATCAAAACAGCAGGAGTAGGGAAGTGACTGTGCTCCTGGCCCTGGTGAGGCCACAGCTTGAGTATTGTGTTCAGTTCTGGGCTCCACAGTATCAGAGAGATGTTGGGGTCCTGGAGCACGTCCAGAGAAGAACTCTGAGGCTGGTGAAGGGTTTGGAGTGTGTGTCATATGAGGAGTGATTGAGGGAACTGGGGTTATTTAGTCTGAAGAAGAGAATGGTCAAGGGAGTTCTTATTCCTCTCTACAGCTACCTGGAGGGAAGTTGAAGAGAGGCTGGTGTTGGTCTCTTTGCTCAAGTAAGTAGTGATAGGATGAAAGGAAATAGGTTTAAATTGTGCCAGAGGAGGTTTAGATTAGATATTAGGAAAAATTTCTTCACTGATGGTGGTGAGGCATTGGAATGGGCTGCCCAGGGAGGTGGTGGATTTGCCATCTCTGGAGGTGTTCAAGATGAATTTAGATGTAGTACTTCAGGATATGGTATAGTGGTTGTGGGATTACAGTTGGACTCGATGATCTTGAAGGTCTTTTCCAACCTTAATGATTCTGTGATTCTAGAAGATTCTAGAAGAAAGGCAATTCCACCAAAAGACCAGTCTAGCTACAGAGAGTCACTTCTGTAGTTTCTGGTTTGATGCAGAAATATAAATTAGTGCTAGATAAGAATTTCCAAAGTGATGCCCAGACTTTTTGGAGGATAGGGAGTGGTGGGCATGGGGGTGTGAATGAGTATGACAGGGAGGGTGTGAAAGGCTTTGGTGGTAGGATGAAAGGAAGGCTTACTCACAACCTAAACATTAAATGAATGGACAAAGTTCATAAGCAGATTGAGTATCTGGGACACTGAATGCTGTTTAAATTGATGAGATAATGTGGTTTGCCCTGTGTCTCTTGAAAAATATGTGGAGAGCAAGGTCTGACACCTAAGTTTTTCAGAGTGACTTATCCTGTAGACTAGCCTTTCCCAGATCTAGTTACCAATTACCAGAGCCGTCCAGCATTAGTAATGCATCTTGTTAGCCACCTATAACAGGGCTTTATGGGAAGGCAATCTAAATTCTACTCCTGAAGTACTGTTCTTTGTTTGCATAGCTTTTGTCCATATTGAATCTCTTCTTTAGCCTTCCTGTTTCTGAAGGGGGCCTACAAGGAAGTTGGTGAGGGACTTTTTAGGATGTCAGGTAGTGATAGGACTAGGTGGATTCAAACCAGAGGAGGGGAGATTTAGATTGGAAGTTAGGATGAAGTTCTTCACCAGAGGGTGGTGAGACACTGGCACAGGTTGCCCAGAGAGGTGGGGGAAGCCCCATCCCTGGAAGGTTTTAAGGCCAGGCTGGACAGGGCTCTGAGCAACCTGAGTCTGGTGGGAGGTGTCCCTGCCCATAGCAGGGGGTAGGATCCAGATGACCTTAAAGGTCCCTTCCAACCCTGAAAATTCTATGATTCTATGAATTTAAATATCTCAGGTTTCTCTGAGGCCTTTGAAAAATACCCGCTGGTGCAGCTTCTGTCCTTGGAAGATGTTGTCATATGTACAGTATTTTTGTAAAGGAACCCAGGCTTTCTCCTAGTTACTTATCTCAGCTGAACACTTTGCCTTCTGGTTTTTTTGTGGAAGGACAGAGATTTTTTTCTAGCTGCCTGCAGAAAGGAGAGGTCCTGGGTGAGGCCCTGTCAGCTGTAAAAACCATAGAGTGCGGTTTCCAGGGAAAGAGTTTAAGACCTTCTCAAGCAGTGCTTCTGTAAAGCACTGCTTAAAAAGGAGCAGAGAGGAGGAATGATCCAGAAGTCTTCCTCAAAGCCATGCTGTGCAGCATAATGACCCATGGCCTGTTAAAGGCAGGCAATCCCTATTGTGTAAGTCATAAAAATCTGGTTGGAAACACCGTGTTTAAGTGAAGGCTGGGAAGTGAATAGGAAATTAAATACCATTTTTGTAGCTATTTCTTAACTTAATCCTCCAATGCTTCCTGTAAAATTGTTCCAATTTCAGTCATTGTTGTGGACATTCAGTTCCCATTTGGACAACACAGGGAAACAGTCAGCCTCCATCTCTTCACCAGAAGCACCAGTCCTCCCTGCAGTGTACACAGAAGTGGCTGGAAGATCCCACTCAACAGCCAGATAGTGCACATGTAAATCTGGAATAAAATTGTTGAGTGTCCTGAGTTTGTTGCTTTATGGTAGAATGCCCATTACCACTCTGATTGCATCCATGTCTTCCAGTGCTGTGCAGCATTTAAAAGAAATCTGAAGAATTGCTTTGAATAGCAGAGGAGGATGTGATTTAAAAGGCACTTCTAAAACTATGTAGGTAAAAATAAGTGAACCATGATGGATAATGAAAAGCCTTTGAACTCCAGTGATGCATTGGGAGTACTAATGTTCACTGCTTGTTTTTATGTTAGTAGATGTAGAGTAGCACTTAAATTGCTTGGCTTTAGCACCTCTGCATAGCATGTGCTGTAATGTAAAAGAGTTGACTTCACAGTAACTGTTGGCAAGGGGCTCTCAAGTTGCACACCATTATCACTGTTACTGTATATTCTTATGAGTATACAGATAGGAGGGATTATTGTATCATTGAGTGTGCTTCTCCATTACAGCAACAACTGTATTAAGCTTAGAAGTATTCACAGAATGTGAGCTCTGCATATTATTGGTGATGGTATGGTTCTTAACAATGTAGTATGAATTGATAACCTGTAATAAAAGACCAGATGGTGCATCTATAATGTGCCATAAAGCAGAGCAGGAGAGCTTAAAAATGTTTCTAGTGTTTTAGGCCAATACATTTTCATAGTATTTAATAGGTAAAATTTGTGGATTAGCCTAGGGATTAGTCTGTATATCTTACTATAGGGGATGTCAGAAAACAAAACTCTATACTGTACCTCATATCCCAGTCAGAATGCTTCAGTTTCCTTCCAACTTTCCTAAATTATTGAACATCAAACATGAGCACCACTTTCACAGAATCATAGAATGGTTTGGGTTGCAAGGGACCTTCAAGATCATCTGGTTCCAGTCCCCCTGCGTGGGCAAAGACACATCCCACTAGATCAGATTACTCAAGGCTCTGTCCAACCTGGCCTTGAACACTTCCAGGGAGGGGGCATCCACAACATCCCTGGGCAACCTGTTCTGGTGTCTCACCACCCTCATGGTAAACAATTTCCTCCTAGTATCTGATCTAAATATCCTCGTTTCAAGTTTTAAACCATTGCCCCTTGTCCTCTCACTGCACATCTGTGTAGAAAGCCCTACCCCAGCTTTCTTCCAGTCACCCTTCAGATATGGAAGGTTGCTCTAAGGTCACCTCAGAGCCTCCTCCATACTGAACAATCCCAGCCCTCTGATCATTTTAGTGGCTCTCCTCTGGACAACTTCCAGGAGCTCTATGTCCTTATGCTGGGGACTCCAGGACTGGACACAGTACTTCAGTTTGGGGTCTCTCAAGAGCAGGGGGGCAGAATCGCCTCTCTCAGCTGGCTGCCCACACTTTTGATACTGCCCAAGGACAAGTTTGGCTTTCTGGGCACATTGACAGCTCATGTTGACCTTCTGATCCACCACCACCCCCAAGTCTTTTCCTTCAGGGATGCCCTCACTTTTTTCTCCTCCCAACATGTATTCGTGCATGGGATTGCTTTGTCCCAGGTGCAGAACCTTGCACTTTGTCTTGTTGAACTTCATGCAGTTTTTATGAGCCCACTTCTTGAGCCTGTCATGGTTCCTCTGGATGTCATCCCTACCCTCCAGCTTGTTGACTTCACCACAGTTTGCTGTCATCAGCAAACTTGCTGTGGGTGCACTTGGCTGCTGTGCATGTAGTTGCACTAAGAATAGACACACATCCTGCCCAAATTTCTGCTCATTCTCTAGGGCTTTGAAAGAGATGAAAGCATGCACTGGGAGGAGAAAGACTTCTGTTTTGAATTTTCCAACTGATTCATCAGGATCTGAATCTGGTATCTGTAGAAAACAAAACCAGTTGAAGCAAATTGATGCAGTCCTTTTCGAAGCCTTCTTTGGAGAACCGGTCACACTGTTTCCTCCATCAGTTTTGTCTTCAAATCAGGTTGTCTTCAAATACCATGAGTTGATTATTGGTCTCTCTCTGCATCTTAAAGGAGAAAAACATTCTAGAGCTTCAATCTAGATTCTACATTCGTTTTGCCTTCCAGTCTGATGCTACCATTTGGATGCAAACATTTTATAACTATGTGGTCCCCAGCTGAAATGTTGTCCTTTGAAATAGTTTGTAGTTCTTCTGCCTGCTTCTCCATCTGTCTACCCTTCCCATATTTGACAAGAGTAATTATATTTTCTTGTTATTTAGCTCTTTAAAAAGCTCCATTTCTCTAATCATTCTTGTAACTTTTTTTTTGAAATTTTCCCAATTTAAGCTCTTCTTTGATATAGATGACCAGAGTGGTTGTGCAGTATTTCTAATAAGGCTTTACAGGGGCCTGGAACAATATTCCGAATTTTCTGGCTGCAATAGAGAAGGCATCTGTGAACTGGGAAGTGAGAAACCAGCAGTTCCCCTGGAGCACTTGCTCAAGCCCTCTCCCTGCAGGGAGGCCACTCTGTAAGGGTCACATCCCTGAGTGGCCTTATCTGCCTTTTGCACCTTTACTCCATGTGTGTTCTCAAACATATGCCCTCCCGCTCCCTGGAGGAAAAGTGGAAGCCAGAACAATAAACAAAATTTTATCTTACTCACAACAGGTTTACTTTCAAAAACAAGGGGGGAGATTTGGGAAAGCGTTAAGCAGTGATCCTTCCTCAGTTCCAGGGCTGACAGGCTCAGCAAGGTTAGACTGGAGTCCTTTCTCCCCTCTGCTTCCACCATGCCTGAACTCTTACAGCTGGCTGGTCTCTATCTCTCTCTGCAGCTGTTTGAGTAAGCTTCCCTAACTGATTTGCTCTTATCTTTTTTTTGTTTTTATACTGCGTATCTGTCCTGAAAACAAGCTGGTGTCTTACCTTCGTATCTCCTTGCTAGAGCAATCAGCGTGTGGTCCCTTGTGAGTAGAGAATGAGAGACTGGATTGGGAGGCTTGTAATAACAGCAAATCAACTCCTTTCACACACTGGAGTAAATGTGGAGTAGTTTTTGTTTGGGCTCTGCAGAGGTGCTACCAAGGTCAAAATAGTGTCCATTTGCAAATCTGCCCTGAGGCCCACACAGGTACCTCCTGAGCACCCAAATCATGTGGAGATGAAATGGAAACAAATCTGCTTCATAGCTTCTCAAAATTTACAGTTAGCAGATGTGTGCTTGCTTCTTCCTCAGGCTGCAGAATCCCTTATGTCAGTGCTGAGGACAAGAGTTACAGACATCTGCTGCCTTTTGAAATTGGTCTTTGTTTTTGAACAATTTCTGGGTTGACGTTTTTCACCTACTGGATGAGAAAGTGACAGGAAAAGGGATTTTCTTTATCTTTGCCATAGAAGTGTGACAGAGAGTCTCTTGAGCCTCTACACCAGTATTCCTAAATTATGACGCATTGTTGCTTCCACTTCTTTGCTTTCTCATTCTGCCACCAGATGTACAGGAAGGTTAAGACAAAACAAAGGGGCAGGCTGCTTTCAGAGGTGGGAAACCTGAGGAAGGAAAACCATCACAACTAGCTGTAGAGGCAACCAGGTGAACACAACCAGGTGTTCCCAGTTAGGAGGAGGAAGGCAGGAGCTCCTGTTCAGCCCACCTGTGCCCCATTAGGGCTGGTCCCAACTGCACATGAGCAGAATTGGGGACCAAGAAAAGGTGAGCTTAAGAGGAGCTCCTGACCAGCCTGAGGAAGAGGATAGTTGACTCTGGAGTGTTAGCACTGAGATAGACTGACTGATTTTAAGGGCAACTTTTGGAGTGCTTTCCTTGCACCTTGTCAAGAACACCTACTGGACCCCAAAACAGTGTGGTCCAGGAAAGGATTGTCTGCAACATCTGGTGGAGAATGCAGGCAGAGGTCACTCCTGATCGGTCTGAGGAAGAGGCTGACCAGTCTCCCGTTTTTTAGGTTTTTTTTTGGTGACCCTGATGTGATTCCAACATGCAACCTTCTGAACTGGAGGCAGACACGCTACCACTGCGCTAACCGGAGCTCACCTTCTCCTGTTTTTTGGTGATCTGAGGAAGAGGCTGTAGCTGTGTCTCCACAGACTCCGGACCTCTTTGGGTACCCAGCAAATGGACATGCCCTGCCACGATCGGATCCCCAAAGTCATCCATATCTAACAACAGCACATCCTCCAACAATTAACTCGAATGTTTGGCCTTATTCTCTTGCTCACTGTTTGTGTTCTTTTTTTTTAAAAAAAAAAAAGTGTGGGGGTGGAAGTATAGAGGCAACCAGTTGAACACAACCAGGTGTTGCCAGTTAGGAGGAGGAAGGCAGGAGCTCCTGTTCAGCCCACCTGTGCCCAATTAGGGCTGGTCCCAACTGCACATGAGCAGAATTGGGGACCAATAAAAGGTGAGCTTCCAGCAGCGAGCTCGGGTCACTCCTGACCAGCCTGAGGAAGAGGGTAGTCGATTCTGGAGTGTTAGCACCGAGACAGACTAACTGATTCTAAGGGCAACTTTTGGAGTGTTGTCCTTGCACCTTGGCAAGAACACCTACTGGACCTCAAAACAGTCTGGTCCAGGAAAGGATTGTCTGTAGTCAGAAAAAGGACACGTTGTGAAGGAAGAGGAAAAGGACGTTGTGAAGGAAGAGGAAAAGGAGCCTAGCAATGGTTACGCGTGGGGGTCTGGAGCAGCAGTCAGAGAAGTGGGAATGTAAAAACTAAAACAGTGCTGGAAGCAAGGATATGATGTGTACCACCTGTNCAACAAATGATTCAATGTCTTGCTAATACATGCTCTTTCAAGGCTGTGGAATGTAAATGCAACTAATGGTAAAGCCTAAATGTGTCAGTGAACTAAATAAGGAGTGATAGGCCATATATATATGTATATACATACATATATAAAGGAAAAAAAAGAATAAGAAAAAGGAGTTATTTTTATGTGCAGTTGAAAGAAGAGAAGAATACCTTGAAAATACCTGGGGTGTGGATTAATGTGGGGGATTTTTGCTGAAAATTAGATTTAAGAAATTTGCTGTAACTTTTCTTTGCAAGAGCAGCAATTGATTGTTTTTTCTAATTCAGCAGTTACATGCAAGTTCTGTGGAGGCACATGGCTGAAAATGTTGCCCTAAATGAAGTCAGTAGTAGAAAGACTTCTTTTAATATAGTTAACAAAACAAGCAAAAACCCCAAACGAGGAAATGCCTTAACCCTCATTTGTTTGTGGACAATTCTTAATTTAGCAATGCTATTTAAATTCTAATTTCATCTTCTGGTGTGGTGTATGAGCACCTTTCAATTGTTGGGTAACTTGAGTGATGTTTTAGAAGAGCAGCCAAGCTAACTGGATGCTTCAGACAGTATTTAAGTCCAGTTAAAGTTGGGGTATGTTGAGCACATATTAGATGCAAGACATGACTTAGGCTGCTTTGCTGAATGAGAGTTGAGGTTGGACCTTCCATACTTAGAGCACCTGTTATTCCTTGAAGAAGAAACAAAGGCATCAAACACTTATTGTAGCTGGATAAGGTATTAAATTGTCTACTGAACTTATGGGAAACCATTCTTACTCTTTGTAACACTAGAAATAAAAAACAAGGCGACTTACTTTCATTTTGGAGGGATTTATAGTTTTAATAAAGCAGCATTTCTGCAATAATACTGCAATCCTATTTTGTTCCCTCTAAAGATGTTTTGGAAATTAAAGCATAAATCCCTGCATTTTTCAAAATAAATCTGATAATGCTAAATTGAACATCAGTAGCTTTAACAGGAGATGTGGTCTACTCCATTGAAGCAGACATGAAGATTTTTTGGTTTAGTATTTTTTCCTTCAGTACCTAGAACTCTCTATTCAAGAAATGAAGAAGTTAAAGCTTGTCAAGCTGTGGAATTGCCATCTGAAGGAGTAGGGTGAAATCTGAGGATGTTCTGCAGAAGAGATTTTAAATATAAATAATTATTTCAAGATTTTACATTAAAATTACATTGAAGAGAACAGAAGCTTTGTTCTCCTGGCACAGCTGTAGCCCTCAGGCTCTTGGCTTATTTGTTGCTTGCCTTGCTTATGGTAATGAGTGTCTGATGAGATGGGTCTTGATCTTGCTGGACATGAGTTGAGTTTCTGCCTTGAACCTGTTGAGCCAGTCAGTCTGGAAACTCGTGTATGGTTTGTAATGGGTGTGCAAGTGTTGGTAACGTTCTGCTTCTGTCATAAAGTGACTTCAGATTTAGACAATCCTAAAACACAGTCCTTTGTATATGGCTTTCAGGTGTATTGTGTGTAAATAGAGCAAGGCTGGTTTTGGAAATGGAGACAGAACAGTTTTCTGTGAGCCCTGAGGTGCATGACAAGCTGATGTCTGCTTCAATGGAGTAGACCACATCTCCTGNGACATGCCCTGCCACGACCGGATCCCCAAAGACATCCATATCTAACAACAGCACATCCTCCAACAATTAACTCACACGTTTGGACTTATTCTCTTGCTCACTGTTTGTGTTCCTTTTTTTTTGTTTTTATACTGCGTATCTGTCCTGAAAACAAGCTGGTGTCTTACCTTCGTATCTCCTTGCTAGAGCAATCAGCGTGTGGTCCCTTGTGAGTAGAGAATGAGAGACTGGATTGGGAGGCTTGTAATAACAGCAAATCAACTCCTTTCACACACTGGAGTAAATGTGGAGTAGTTTTTGTTTGGGCTCTGCAGAGGTGCTACCAAGGTCAAAATAGTGTCCATTTGCAAATCTGCCCTGAGGCCCACACAGGTACCTCCTGAGCACCCAAATCATGTGGAGATGAAATGGAAACAAATCTGCTTCATAGCTTCTCAAAATTTACAGTTAGCAGATGTGTGCTTGCTTCTTCCTCAGGCTGCAGAATCCCTTATGTCAGTGCTGAGGACAAGAGTTACAGACATCTGCTGCCTTTTGAAACTGGTCTTTGTTTTTGAACAATTTCTGGGTTGACATTTTTCACCTCCTGGATGAGAAAGTGACAGGAAAAGGGATTTTCTTTATCTTTGCCATAGAAGTGTGACAGAGAGTCTCTTGAGCCTCTACACCAGTATTCCTAAATTACGACGCATTGTTGCTTCCACTTCTTTGCTTTCTCATTCTGCCACCAGATGTACAGGAAGGTTAAGACAAAACAAAGGGGCAGGCTGCTTTCAGAGGTGGGAAACCTGAGGAAGGAAAACCATCACAACTAGCTGTAGAGGCAACCAGGTGAACACAACCAGGTGTTCCCAGTTAGGAGGAGGAAGGCAGGAGCTCCTGTTCAGCCCACCTGTGCCCCATTAGGGCTGGTCCCAACTGCACATGAGCAGAATTGGGGACCAAGAAAAGGTGAGCTTAAGAGGAGCTCCTGACCAGCCTGAGGAAGAGGATAGTTGACTCTGGAGTGTTAGCACTGAGATAGACTGACTGATTTTAAGGGCAACTTTCGGAGTGCTTTCCTTGCACCTTGTCAAGAACACCTACTGGACCCCAAAACAGTGTGGTCCAGGAAAGGATTGTCTGCAACATCTGGTGGAGAATGCAGGCAGAGGTCACTCCTGATCGGTCTGAGGAAGAGGCTGACCAGTCTCCCGTTTTTTAGGTTTTTTTTTGGTGACCCTGATGTGATTCCAACATGCAACCTTCTGAACTGGAGGCAGACACGCTACCACTGCGCTAACCGGAGCTCACCTTCTCCTGTTTTTTGGTGATCTGAGGAAGAGGCTGTAGCTGTGTCTCCACAGACTCCGGACCTCTTTGGGTACCCAGCAAATGGACATGCCCTGCCACGACCGGATCCCCAAAGACATCCATATCTAACAACAGCACATCCTCCAACAATTAACTCACACGTTTGGACTTATTCTCTTGCTCACTGTTTGTGTTCCTTTTTTTTTGTTTTTAAAAAAAAAAAAAAAGTGTGGGGGTGGAAGTGTAGAGGCAACCAGTTGAACACAACCAGGTGTTGCCAGTTAGGAGGAGGAAGCCAGGAGCTCCTGTTCAGCCCTCCTGTGCCCAATTAGGGCTGGTCCCAACTGCACATGAGCAGAATTGGGGACCAATAAAAGGTGAGATTCCAGCAGCGAGCTTGGGTCACTCCTGACCAGCCTGAGGAAGAGGGTAGTCGATTCTGGAGTGTTAGCACCGAGACAGACTAACTGATTCTAAGGGCAACTTTTGGAGTGTTGTCCTTGCACCTTGGCAAGAACACCTACTGGACCCCAAAACAGTCTGGTCCAGGAAAGGATTGTCTGCAGTCAGAAAAAGGACACGTTGTGAAGGAAGAGGAAAAGAAGCCTAGCAATTGTTACGCGTGGGGGTCTGGAGCAGCAGTCAGAGAAGTGGGAATGTAAAAACTAAAACAGTGCTGGAAGCAAGGATATGATGTGTACCACGGGAGGCACAGGTGAGTGCAAATCATGAGTTGCAAATCATGTTGAAGTAGTCACAAAACAGAGATGAGTTTAACCTAGGCACATACTGAAATGTTTTCTGGAAGTGTTCAGTTTTCACATGGGTGTACATTTACTGCATAGTAAAAATTGTGTGTGCTAACATGTAAATATTTTGTTCTTTTCTCTTTGTGGTGATGGAGGTATTTGCTCTGATTTCCATAAAGCTGTGCTGCTTGCTGGTACCCCCAGGTGCAATGGGGTTTCTAGTACCAAGGGGAGCTGGGCAAGTCTGCTTCCCCAGCTTGAGGTCTTGAGTATGAGCACAACAAATGATTCAATGTCTTGCTAATACATGCTCTTTCAAGGCTGTGGAATGTAAATGCAACTAATGGTAAAGCCTAAATGTGTCAGTGAACTAAATAAGGAGTGATAGGCCATATATATATGTATATACATACATATATAAAGGAAAAAAAAGAATAAGAAAAAGGAGTTATTTTTATGTGCAGTTGAAAGAAGAGAAGAATACCTTGAAAATACCTGGGGTGTGGATTAATGTGGGGGATTTTTGCTGAAAATTAGATTTAAGAAATTTGCTGTAACTTTTCTTTGCAAGAGCAGCAATTGATTGTTTTTTCTAATTCAGCAGTTACATGCAAGTTCTGTGGAGGCACATGGCTGAAAATGTTGCCCTAAATGAAGTCAGTAGTAGAAAGACTTCTTTTAATATAGTTAACAAAACAAGCAAAAACCCCAAATGAGGAAATGCCTTAACCCTCATTTGTTTGTGGACGATTCTTAATTTAGCAATGCTATTTAAATTCTAATTTCATCTTCTGGTGTGGTGTATGAGCACCTTTCAATTGTTGGGTAACTTGAGTGATATTTTAGAAGAGCAGCCAAGCTAACTGGATGCTTCAGACAGTATTTAAGTCCAGTTAAAGTTGGGGTATGTTGAGCACATATTAGATGCAAGACATGACTTAGGCTGCTTTGCTGAATGAGAGTTGAGGGTGGACCTTCCATACTTAGAGCACCTGTTATTCCTTGAAGAAGAAACAAAGGCATCAAACACTTATTGTAGCTCGATAAGGTATTAAATTGTCTACTGAACTTATGGGAAACCATTCTTACTCTTTGTAACACTAGAAATAAAAAACAAGGCGACTTACTTTCATTTTGGAGGGATTTATAGTTTTAATAAAGATGTTTTGGAAATTAAAGCATAAATCCCTGCATTTTTCAAAATAAATCTGATAATGCTAAATTGAACATCAGTAGTTTTAACAGGAGATGTGGTCTAGTCCATTGAAGTAGACATGAAGATTTTTTGGTTTAGTATTTTTTCCTTCAGTACCTAGAACTCTCTATTCAAGAAATGAAGTTAAAGCTTGTCAAGCTGTGGAATTGCCATCTGAAGGAGTAGGATGAAATCTGAGAACGTTCTGCAGAAGAGATTTTAAATATAAATAATTATTTCAAGATTTTACATTAAAATTACATTGAAGAGAACAGAAGCTTTGTTCTCCTGGCACAGCTGTAGCCCTCAGGCTCTTGGCTTATTTGTTGCTTGCCTTGCTTATGGGAATGAGTGTCTGATGAGATGGGTCTTGATCTTGCTGGACATGAGTTGAGTTTCTGCCTTGAACCTGTTGAGCCAGTCAGTCTGGAAACTCGTGTATGGTTTGTAATGGGTGTGCAAGTGTTGGTAACGTTCTGCTTCTGTCATAAAGTGACTTCAGATTTAGACAATCCTAAAACACAGTCCTTTGTATATGGCTTTCAGGTGTATTGTGTGTAAATAGAGCAAGGCTGGTTTTGGAAATGGAGACAGAACAGCTTTCTGTGAGCCCTGAGGTGCATGACAAGCTGATGTCTGCTTACCTCGGGAACATTTATAACTCTTACTGGAAAGAGTTTTCCAGAAAGTATTTGGGTAGTTGGTGTCACTGTTTGAACAGGAGGAACTAAAGCAGGAGGGCTTTCAGGCTCTGAGAGGGGTGGATCTGTTCCCTCCCATTTCCTGCCAAACTCTATAATAAAAGATCAGAAAGTCAGCAGCTCCTCTCCTCTCTTACCCTTTATATTATTACCCTCGTATTAGTAAAATCTGTATCCATTTCTTTTCAGTTTCCAACTTAAAGTCTCCAGTCTTTATTCCCCTTTCATCTTCCCTGTGTGGGGAGGGGAATAGAGAGGAATTGTGTCCTGGGTTTGTAGTCTGCCCAACCTGCTAAGCCATGACAGTTGGACAAACACTAAAGCAGTTTGTTTTCTGATCTCTGCTTTTATGACTCTTCGGCCACAACAACCCCAAGGGGAGCTCCAGGCTGGGCACAGAGTGGCTGGAGAGCAGCCAGACAGAGAGGGACCTGGGGGTTTGGATTGACAGGAAGCTGAACATGAGCCAGCAGTGTGCCCAGGTGGCCAAGAAGGCCAATGGCATCCTGGCCTGGATCAGGAACAGCGTGGCCAGCAGGTCCAAGGAGGTGATTCTGCCCCTGTACTCAGCCCTGGTGAGGCCACACCTCGAGTCCTGTGTCCAGTTCTGGGCCCCTCAGTTCAGGAAGGAGATTGAGGTGCTGGAGCAGGTCCAAAGGAGGGCAACCAGGCTGGTGAAGGGACTGGAGCACAGATCCTATGAGGAGAGGCTGAGGGAGCTGGGGCTGTTCAGCCTGGAGAAGAGGAGGCTCAGGGGAGACCTCATCACTCTCTACAACTCCCTGAAAGGAGGTTGGAGCCAGGGGGGGGTTGGTCTCTTTTTCCAGGCAACTACCAGCAAGACAAGAGGACACGGTCTTAAGTTGTGCCAGGGGAGGTTTAGGTTGGATATTAGGAAAAAATTATTTACAGAGTAGGTGATCAGGCATTGGAATGGGCTGCCCAGGGAAGTGGTGGATTCTCTGTCCCTGGAGAGATTTAAAAAGAGACTGAATGTGGCACTCAGTGCCATGGGCTGGGAACCGCAGCGGTGGGTCAAGGGTTGGACTTGATGATCTCTGAGGTCCCTTCCAACCCAGCCAGTTCTATGATTCTATGACTCCATCTGACCGAAAGGTCAATATATGACCAAAATATCTCCTGTGTCATTTGGATCTAAATTCAGCTAGGCTGCTCTGTTGAGTTGTGATACATTATGAATTTCAAAGGAACTTCATAAGTAACGAGTAATATCACATAACCCAAACACAAAGGGATTTTGCAATGTCAGCTTTATTAACATGGAAGCCTCTCTGTTATATTTGTGGTAGCTTTTGTTGCAATTCTTCCCAGTTTTTTGTTTGTCGTTGGCAGGAAATGTAGCTTGTGGCTTTTATCTGGTTAAGTATTTTGATTATAAATGATGAAACGATTTCTAGTGAATGTTACAGTAGGAAGTGGTATTTCTAGTGAATTGGCTGTTGAAAACTAACCCCCCCCTTCCTTAATGGTTCTAGTTTTATTAGTCAGTCAAAACCAAGCTTTCTACAATGTGCAAACCTCCTTTAGCAAAGTTGTTATTATCCAACCAAATGTAACTTTTGGAGGTAGACAGCAGGCTTTGAGATGGAGGATTAAAAATTATTTGGAGACCTTACTCAATGTAACATCCTGACATGTAAAGCTCTTTCATTAATAGAAAATAAATAACTTTTCAAGGGTTGGATGAGAACTAATTCCATATGTTGCTCTGGGTGGTAAACATTGATTTCTTCTTCAAGAAGCTCAGAATGTGCAAAATCCTTTTTAAGGTGAAGAGCTCCCAGTGCATCAGTAGGGCAGTTACTGCAATTTACTGCAACACTTAACACTTGCAAATTTAGCCTTTCTCAGTACAAGTATTTGCAGAGATTAAGCTGATAAGGAAAAAGTCTTTCTTGTGATACGCTTTTGAAAGGTGTTCTGCATGTTGCTATTTTCCAGTTTTATTTAAATTTAAAAATTCGTAGAATCTTGTGGCCATAAACCTGTCATAAAAAGATTAATTGGTGGTCAGTTACTGAGAGCAAATGACAGCAATGCTGTATTGGGTTTCTAAGGGAGAAATATAGGTGTCCATCTAATATCTCTATTGTCATTCTGGTTTAGCAGATGTCTTGTCTTTCCCTGTTACTATATTAGAAAATATATGGCATTAGTAATTCTAATGAGCTGATGCATTCCTAAGTTTAAAAAAAAAAAGAAAAAAGTGATAACTTTAGAATTCTAGGACAAATAACATTATTTTTTTCCTTCTTAACAGCATGATCTAAATCCTAACTGTATCAGCAGTTGATATCCTGAATTTTGTGTTTCTTTGCTCACCCAACGTCTAGGTGCTCACCAAACATTTATTTTATCAGACTTTAACAAGGAATTTGTCTCAATAATGCATCGTCATTAGTTAATATGCTCCATCTTCTTCAGAAGTGTCACCTTTTTCTCAATTTCTGTAAAGTCATATAATATCAAAATAAAAGCCATAGTAATGATGGATGATGCATGTATAGTATTGATTTGACGTCTTGATGAAGGCTGTCAAAACACTTCCATGGACATTATTGAATGCCTGGATTCACTTGAGCTGTGCAGAAACCAAAGCCCAGCCTGTTCTCATCTTTCTCACTGAATAGAAAAGTTAATGTAAAATGAGCATAGTTGGTGCAATTGTATTAATAATCCCTGTCTTTGCAGGTTATAGAAATATGAAAGCACCGGATTTCTTTGGTGCCTGTCAAAATTTTCAACACTTGTTTTTTGTTAGCAGTATTCATTTTAACTGCCTGGTGTGTGAGGATACCTCTACTCATAAACATATATTCTCAGATAAAGTCTGAGACAAAGGTTCTCTGGTGAGACATTGGTAGATTGCTTCATTTGTCTCTGCCAATATAAATTTCAAGAAGTCGTTTAATATTATCTTGGTATTATTTTGGGAGCAGTTTGAGAGTCTGTTATAGATATCTTTGGGGAAATAAAGGAGAAGATTCGTGCCATTGTATTTGTATCTAGAGAAGAGAAAACTGCTGAGCTTTTAGAGCAGAGTGGTCTCCAGTATGAGTAATGCAAAAGCAGTTAGCTCACTGTACCCGTGGATTTACTTTGAAGTGGGGGTGGCAGCAATCTGCAGGGTCAGGCCAGGAACTGCACTTTCAGTAGTGCTCTGTGTTCTCTTGTCTGATTACTAATTTTTCAAACGATATGAAATCGGGAGGGATTGCAAATACATTGAAGGACACAGTGAGAATGACACCATATAAGGATAAGTGCAGTTTTCTAAGCTTGTGAATAATAAAGTGCATGAAAATAGAGTACGGAGTAACTGGATGGTGAGTAGATTTGTAGAAGAAAGATCAGATTTAGTCTGTGTGTATTTGAATGATGCTAGCATTTAGTCTGTGATCCATCTAAGCTGAAGTATCAGACTTGTAGAAAAGGATGTCAGAGGGGGTATACAGCAAAACTCATGAAAAAAATCTCCAGGATCTCAACTGGAGTTTGGTGTTTGGTTCTGGACACGTTCCAGTGAGGATGTGAAGCAGTAGACAAGAGTGCAGCCTTAAAAGGCTTCTTAAGAAATAAAAGGAACCTGAACTCTACATGGAGTGGCTAGAAGAAAAGGTAGGACTCTAAACTACTCTAGTAAGGTAGATTCAAGTTGGGAAAATACTTCTAGCAGGAAGAATTCTGTCAGGTTTTGTAGTGTGTTGAGATACTGTGACGTCTGGATTGTTGGATGTCTTTGTCATCAGTTGGTTTGGTTTGGTTTGGGGTTTTTCTGTTGTTTGCTTTTTCAGTAAAACTGTAACCTTTATTTTTCTGTGGGCAGTGGGTGGACCAGATGATTAAAAAATCCTAGTAGTCCTGTGAGGTTTTTTCTTTTCCTTTCAGCAATTTATATTGGGCTGCAGATATCCCTCAAGTGCTTTTAAGGATGAGACCTTTTATAAACCATATATGTCTTTTCAAGTATGTAAACTAACATAAATTACCCTGTTACTTCAAAGTTTCTCTCTACAATTCCATACAAGGTTCTTAATATTCTTATAAAGAACACCAACTTTTAGAGACTATCAAGAATGGGTAATTTTCCTCTACAGAATGGTGGTTTGAGATTTATTGCTTGAAGTCACATCAAAAACTGCAGGCAAATTTGAAAGTGAAATTGTTTCATTGTCCCTCTTGCCTTCCATTTTATCAAAATGACATTAGTGGAGAGGTGTTTTAATTTTTCATATTTCACTTTTTAATTTGACCTTTTAATTTAATTTTACTTAACTAGCTTCCTGCACTTAAGACACATCTTGACAAATTTAATGTAAGCGGAAAATTGTATAGAAATCACCTTAATATCTATTCTGTATTGCTTTTTACTGCTGACCTCATCATTCAGATACACACAGCATGGGCTCAGCTGGTGTAACTTAATTATGTTCAATTTATGTAACTTAATTATTAAAGACTAGTTTTCAGAGAGTTGATTTTTATACTTCATCCAGCACTGTTACTGTCTTAAAGGAATATCTTTATAGAAAAGCACATTTTCAAGAACACATGCTTCAAAATTCATGCATTTCTTTTTGTTTTCCTTTTTCCCCCTTTTCTTTCTGGGATCCTGGGTTTTTTTCCAAATTTCAATGAGGTCAGTAAAATACTAGTTTAAAAACAAAACAACCTAACTTACGCCATCAGGAGCAGAAGATAAAGATGTATTTTTTCTCAAATTGATTTAGAATAGTCTCAGCAATTAGACCTTAAAGTGGTTCAGAAATCTGACTAATATACCAGGGCAAATTTTTCCCCACCCTGCATGTCAGCAAAGAGTACATCTCAGCAGAGAGTTCATTGAGTGGTTGTCTGAGCACAGTGCTGTGAATGTCAGGCTGAACTTTTTGATGCTAACACTGGAAGATCACAGATCACCTGTTGCACAGCTCAATGGGCAAGAACTTTTGTGAGGTAGGATTGCCTAAGAAAAGAAAAGGAGTGGGAGAGCTGAGTGGTGTGTAGACGTAGATGATGCTCTCACATAAATATACCTAGTTCTTCATTCCACGGTGAGGCAGAAGGGTAATGCAGAACTTGGGGTGAATCATCTTTGAGAGGTCTTGTTTGTGTGGGAAGGTTAGGTCTTTAATTCAGGGCTTCAATCACCTACTTAAAACTAGGAAGGGTGGGTCTGTCTAAGAAAGAACAAATGAGAAATCCTGTTAGTATTGACTGTTTCAGTCTGTAAATGTGAGGTGACCTTTTAACTCTGAATTACCAGAGTGCTGAGACCTGTGCCCCATTCTGCTTGAACTTACTTGTGTGTCATGGCCACGTTCCAGGCTTTAGGCAGGCACACAAGTTTGCACATGAGAACCTCAAATGGTTTGTGTGGTTAAAAGCTCCAGCTGGCAAATCAACTCACGGTAAGCCTTACTATAATAAAATAAATAAATACATACACACACCCACACACAGACTATTTCTGGAATTCTTAGCGGGGAGAGAAGGAGTCTCCTACTCTTGTAGCAGAAGAACACTTCTTATCACCACTGTGGTGTGTTATGAGCCCATCAGTTGCTTTGGACCAAATAAAGTATCCCTAAAACTCTTATCAAATGAGCCTCATTGGATTCACCGATCTCCTTAATGTAGACACTAGGACTATCCACAAAATAAATTCAATGACTGAGCTGAAAACAAGTAGAATAACCTAAATCATTTCATTTGACACAGGGAAAGTTTTTGAGCCAGTATTCTAAATTTTTTTTTTTTTTTTTAGAACCTGTGCCATTTTAAAGCAAAAAGACCATAGAGAAAATTTTGATAATTTTTTTGTTTGTTTTGCTTAGGGGTTGGGTTTATATCAGGAGGGAAGATGGTTTTCTTCTTTTTTGATTCACTTTTTTTTGCTATTCATTAACCACATCAAAAACGTTTGTCTCGTTTGTTAGGTGTGTCCTTTTGGACTACATCTTATAGGCTGTGTTTGGACTAAACTTGGAGGGATCTTCACCATTCATTGCAACCCTCTAATTATAACTGCAACAGCCACAAAATTGATCCAACCAAAATTAAAACCCAAATTGCTGCTGTTACTCCCACCGTTTGGATCACCTGAATATTAATTTAGCTGGTTCTACTTCTGAAAATGGAGAACTCTTTGAAGAGGGGAAAAACTAAAACCTATCCCAGCTTAGTATATCTTAGTCCTTTTTGTTTTGTTTTGTTTTTTTGGTAATTCACTTATGATCCCTAAGTGGCAAAGTGCACCAGAGAAAACCTCAGTGATTCAGATCACATTATTCTGGCAATTCAATCAAATACAAAGTTACCTACGTTTCAGCAACATTTAAAATTCCTAGTTATGTAGGAAGTTAATTTGAAAGAACAGCTGAATGCCTCCTGGAAAATGCCAAGAGTTTTTTTTTTTAGTACCCATTCTGCTTGCTTGCTCTTACCGTATATTTTCTGCATTTCTCTAACCTTGTTCTTGATGACAAAAGACATTTGCATGAAAACAGGATCTTTGTTTCTTAAGTGTTCATCTGTTCCTGCTGTTTATTTCCCACCTAAAGTCATAATCCTCTGTTTGTGGCATCACAATTGGTTGCAGTGGAAATTATTATGTCGTCACAAATGGAGGATTATGACTTCAGGTGGGGGGGATAAGCAGCAGGAACAGATGAACTCTTAAAAGCAAAAATGCCGTTTCATGTGAATGTCCCTAGAAATCAAGAAGAAAGGAAGGCAAAATACAGAGAAACAGAAAATTGGTATGAGCAGGCTTGTGCCTGAACAGCAGATTTTCCTTCAGGCAGGAGCAGCAATTTTAAATTATGGACATGCCCATGTAGAATGTAGTCATTTAAATATTTTTTTCCTCAATTAAAGAAAATATTAACATTGATGTTGCTACTCAAATACTGAACTTACACCTCGGTTTGGGGATGGATTTTTCATCTTTGTCAAGCATTCTTCTATTTCTTTGTGGATGTGTTTGTCAGGTCTTAAGGGGGTTCCCCTTTTTGTGCCTGCTGATAGGTTTTCCAAGCCCAAAACTTACCATTTGGACTGGAGGCATCTTTCCTGAGTAAAGAATGACCATGCTGGGAGCCCATCTAAACCACACTGCTGAACCAATCAGCCAAATGCTTCACAGACTGCTTCCATTTAAAACCAGAAGCAGACATTTCTCTTCAGCACCATAAGACAGAAAGTTCTAAAATACCCAGTAGCAATCTCAGCTTGAACCATATTTGAGTTTTATCTGATCTTCCCACTACCACGTCCTTATGTTGCATCTGCTCTATTGTTTAGTAACAGGATGTTAAAAAAAATTATTGATGCAATCCAAAAGGTTTATAAGAACAGAAACTGAAATAGTGAATAGAAATGAGGGTAGGGAAGGATTAATAACAAAGCCTATTGTGTGCTTCCTGGGGTAGCAGCCGCTTCGACTTGCTTTCATTAAAATTCTCCTTGTTAGCTCGGGTGATGTGTTGGGGTGATGGACTATTTGATGTCTGAGAAGTGGTGAGAAGTTAGCTGTCTAATGATGGACTAATTAGAAAGCCCATCCTAGCAGGATCCATGGAAATTGATTTGCACAGTGCCATTTTTGCTAATGAGAATCATAAATACATGTTTGTAGTCCTTTACTTACTCTTTCTGGCCACAGCTAATGGAAGAGAAGCAATCATTAAGAGCTCAGACAATCTATCCAGAGTTTCCTGTAGGAACAGCTATACTTTTAAGAACTTAATAATAGTCTTCATAGGAGAAGCAAGCTCCTCATGTCTGCCTCCTTTAAAATGAGTGTGTTTTCTAACACATCTCTTCTTTAGAGTTACCCTGACTGCATAGGGGCCCATATCATCTCTGTGCAATTTACAGAAACCATAAATATGTAGTCTGAGTAAAAGTAAGAAATTTAGATGATTTTTTCCTGTGAGGGCATAACATGTCCATCCACAACCACATAAAACACTTAAAATATTTATGTGTCTAAGGCAAATAAAAAACTTAGTACTTTTAGTGTCTCATCCTGTAATTTCATTTGAATTCACATTTACTGAGTTGCTTTCAGATGCCTTTAATCTGCCCAGATGGTATATGCCCATCCAGGCCAGTATGGCCCAGAGGAGAACATCCACAAAACTAGATTTTTTGAAAAAAAAATATCTGGAATAAATTGTGGTGTTGATCAATGCATTGTGTCTACCTGTAAGCACAACCTCTGTTGTCCTGAGCTTCCTACAGTAGCTTCCTACCATCTCCCAAGCTTCTTTAGATCTTCTCTGATCACTGGCATTGCATCACTTTTCTTTTTCACCTGCATACATTCCTGTAAATTCTATCATAATTAAAGATAACTATAGACCTATTCAATTATCCCTTAACTTACCTCTTTTGAGTGCATTTAGCTGGAGAAACAGCATCAGGCTCCAGGAGCATACTCTAGTGAAGTTTTGAGATATTTTCAATGAAATGGGTGTCTCATTAATGCTGTCAGGTAATGTTGACTTGAAGACATAAAAACTAAAAATTTAAAGCAAGCAGTTGAGGTTTGAACATAAGAGGGCAAGCAAGGGAATGGTGGAACATCTTTGTAGGCAGCAACAAAGGAGTTGGACCCTGAGGTTATGAAGTGAGGACTAGAAACAAGGGGAATGGGTTGCTTGAAGCTATTGTTGCCTGCATGGATTAAAAGAAGTAATAGCAGAGGAATCAGTGAGTTACCAGAAGGGAAAATAAGAATGGAAGAGGAAGGAGGAAGGTTTGAGTGGCTGTATCTGAGTTTCTTAGGTTTCTCCTTAGATAAAAGAGAAAGAAAGAGGGGAAAGAGGAATTCTTGAGGAGACAGCAAGCAGGTGAGGAAAGCTTTCAAATCTTCATGAGAGATTCTAGTGACACAACAGTAATTGGGGACAGGGAGCTTGTGTGTAGACAGTGCCACAAAACAACATATTAAATATGAACAAGAAAAGTATTTTTTAATGAAACAAATTATCTCACCATAACTAGGAAAATAAAAATCTTCCATCCTACCACAAAGGAATTTAGATGAGGTTAGTACTTCAACTTCTTTCTGAGGTTTTGTGGGGGTTTTTTACTATTTATTCCTCTTTGTTCCAGAAGTGGAACCTACACAATATATTAAGAAATGTCAAATGTGCATTTTTTTGCACTGTTACTGGAGTTGGTTTTCAGTTGTCTCTACAATTCATCACATGCAAAATCTAAATGTGCTAAAATCTAAATAGAAGCAAAAATCTAACACTTCCTTTAAATTAGCCTTTTTGGATATTTTTTGTGTGCAAATCTTACTTAAAAAAGAAAATGAACCTCCAAAAATAATTGCATTGATGCATAGCTCAGAGATATTTTAAAATGACAATCAAGGAAGAAAATATTTGTTTCTAGACCATATTAGGACTTTCAGAAGTAGTACTTCTTTAGAAAAATAAATGAAGAAGGGTATCAGTATACAATAATGTGATCTACTAGCACTGCATAACACACTACTGATGACTGGTTGGTTTTTTTTTTAAGAAGTGTTGCTATATACAGGTGCAAGCATTTGGATTTAATTTGCAGTTCAGGTCTTAGAGCTGTTTACTTACAAATTAACAGTCTAGATTAATGTCTTGTTGGCCTGCTCGGATCAAAAAGAAAAAAAGATGTTGATATGTGCAAGTGGTTTTTGGTGCAATTTACTCTTGTACAATTCTGATAAATGTATTAGTTAACTGCAATATACAGTATAAAGCAAACACAGCACATAGAATCATAGAGTCTTCAAGGTAGGAAAAGAGCTATAAGACGGTACTGGAGGATAGGATTTGACTATTTTTTACTATATTTTTACTAATTTTTACATTTTTTTTAAATGTTGGTCTTGTAGCTAAGTGTCCATGCATTGCACTGAAGTTTTCTGTTTTCTTTTTGTGTAGAAGCCATCGGTGCATCCAAAGAGCTGCTGATTTCGAGCAGCTTCAATAGCTATTGAAAATAGATGTCAAGGGGAGTAGGCAGCCACTGGACTGTGAATTTGCTGTAATAATTATGGAATGTTCCCTGAATGAAACCTCTTACCCTCCCAGGTCAAAGCCATGGTCTTCATAGGCACAGAACTACTTGGTTGCAGTGAACCAAAACACTAAAGGAAAGGAGACCTTAATGAAAAAGCAATGAGTGATGGTAGAAACCTAAGACACTCTTGTTAGAAAACCACTACTGATCTACTTAGCTGATATCTGGTGTCCTGCCATGTGAAAAGAAATCACCTACACAGTTCTGTTCTCCCCTAAATGCAGCCTTTGTTCACCTTTATGCTCTCTCCCCCTTCACTTGTGCTTCTCATCTTTCTTCCCTTAATGTTTCCTTTCCATTTCATTTTCCCACTGGACCTGCACTACCTCCTATGCATGCTCCTTTTCCCACTGTTGAGACCCTCATATCTTCTCTATCTTCCTTGATATTTGCTTGACATAAAGGTTAAATGATCACTGTCTCTCCTCCTTGGTGAAGTTGGAGATTTTTGCAGTGGAACTGTTGAAATATCTAAAGATACATAGCTCTTTGTATCATGTTTCACTGGGCAATTGTTTTTACAAGCTGTTTAGATTTATTTTTTAGTTAAAAAATATTTTGTCATCTTCTCTTAACTTGAGTTTACTGCAGTCAGAGAGTGGTGGCAAAAGCCAAGACAGCAAAGATAGCTTTGGGTAAAGTTTCATGTCAGCAGTTCTTCCTGGGCTGCCAGTATTTGTAGTACGAATCCTTTGAGATTTTATTTTCCTTTAAGATGGTGTTAAAATGTAGCCTTCCACAATCCAGGGAAATCAAAGCACTTGAGCAGTTTCTAAGTAAGCATTTGTATTTTGGAGAGTCTGTCCTGGGTTTTGTAATTTAAGACTGGGGAAGTGTTGGAAACATCTTCATTGCTTGCTGGTGTGTAGTTGGAGAAAGCAGGTACAGAAAGCCTTCTGTTCATCTTCAGTGGGGTGGTTAAAAGTCCCAGTCAGGGAACAGAGAATGGATTGGTGATGAATCTCTAGTGGTTATTAGAATAATTTTTGAGGAATTCATTCACTGAAACTTGATGATCTCTGAGGTCCCTTCCAACCCGGCCAATTCTATGATTCTATGAAATACGTTCCTAATAGTCATCCCTCATGTTCCATGCTTCAAAAAATGGAAACTTGCAGAAATTTTTAAATGTAAGGGATTCATATACAGAATTAATAAAGTTAGCTTCTTTTATGGACTGTACTCTCCTCTTTAGAAAACAGTTGAGTAGAATATTCTTGTGTTATCTGTTTATCAGTCATGTAAATTTGCTGCACCTTCTGATTTCATCACAGATGTTTGTGTATCCTGAGGAAACTGGAGCAATGAGCTTGTGCATCATCCTGCACTTGGGTAGCCCTCCTAATTTTTTCTCTCCCAGCAACCTATTGTAGCAAGGTCAAAACCTAATCTGCTTTGGACTTCAGCATCCAAGAGGACCTCTTCCAAGAGGAAGAGGACCCCATTGGGTTTTCTTGCTCACCATGTTTAAGACCAGCTGGCTTATGTGCAGTGTTCTCCCATAGCTGTAATTTGATTTTTCTGTTATTCCTATCACAGTTAGGTATAATCATTTAAAAACAACAACAAAATCTTCACAACTTTGAAAAATTTGCAGTAAAGAACAGTATCCATAGCTTTATTCAAAACTTGAGACAGAGTTAAAAAAAACATTTTATAGTTTTCTCTACTGACGTTTCTCAGTCTATGTTAAAAAGAAATGAAGACACTTGCCTAAGGCAATATCTTGGAAAAGACAGGAAAAAAAAATCATTGAGCTAACTAAATTTTTTATTAATCTATTAGTTTCTATATCTACCCTACATCCCAAACTCCACCAGAGTTTTATGATGACTGCACAGAAGCGGACATCAGTGATAGCACACCAGGGTTTTCAGTGCATTTTTGCTAAGGTTAATCTTTGTCCCAAGAACTCTCAGAAGATCAATACCCCAGAAGATGGGTGTATGAAAGCCAAAGAACAGAAACAATAATGTGATGATCAGTGAAACTTTGTTCCTGAAAGTCTCACTTGCTTTGTCCAAATGGCTCAATAGCACGGGAACAGGAATTTTGACATTCCTGATATAAAGCATCTGTTAACAACCAAGCAATAAATTAACTTAGAAACAATTGTGGTTGGTTCCCCAGAGCAAACGTGCATTACATACACAGTCATTGTATGGATGGCCTCTGTGGTGCAAAAATTGAATTCTTAAAAGTTAGGCATGATTCCATTTAATTTTCACACATACATCTTCATTCAAATCCAATTGCACAGAGTAGCTCTTTAATTAAAACTAATTTAATTTTGAAAATCTTAGCCCTTCCTGAGAGTTTCTGGAGCCAGACCCACCCCCTATTTCTTTCCCCAGACTTCATCTGTCCAGAGTCCCAGTACTCAAATTCCAGGACTGTGACACAGCAGACAGGGCAGACCTGCAGCACTGGCTCACTCTCCAAAAAATTGTGCTTATCACCTTGCAAATGTAGGTATTAGTGACAGATTGTGTGAGTATTCAGGTAATTTGCTTGTTTCTGGGTCTTCAGATGCTTCGTACCCTTGAACCAGCTGCTCCTGCACCTACTGGTTATGACTGGATTCCAATTTACAGTGTGACTTGGCTCTCATGAAAGCCAGGTTTTATCCTTCCGTGTCTGAAAACTGGGATACTCTCCTAAAGCTATAAAAAGCTATCTCTGGGCTGCAATGAATAGTGACAAAACAAGAGACTACTCTATTGTAGCTGGGAGAAAAGGAGCACACAGTAATTGTTACTGAACAAGGCATCCAGCTTGCTATGACAGGCAAAAATTTTAGTTAGCACAGGTATGTTTTCAGTTGCTTTATGGATGTGAAAAAACACATGGATGTAGAGAGAACAGGCTAAATATATTTTTGCCTTTCATGTCTGCTTGAAATAGTTATAAATTGTTAGTAATGGGTGGCATGCCTGTGGAAAAGAGATGCAAAAGGTACATTCAAATGAAGTCGATGCTTCTGTCTCTAAATAAATTTTGAACGTGAGGGTATTTTGCCCCATAGTTGCCTATTTCAAATGTGTAAGGGGTATTTTCTTGTTTGAGCATTTCACTCTCTCTTCTCTGTAGGTCAGTCTCTCCAAGAGTAAGACAATTTTATGTCACTAGAAAAAGAAAGTAAAAATTATATTGACTGATTAATGGCCTGTCCAGTGATTAAAGTTGCTGATTCTTCTGAAATTATTGGCTACTAGCAGGAGAAGCCAAAAATGAGGAAAATGAAGGACTAAGCTAGGAGGAATATCTCCATTAACAGCAGAAATGTAGACATAATATTATTGCTTTACTAATGGATTTTTAAAATCTGTAGTTCTATGTGTGAGAAAGGACAGGCAGTAGACATCTACTCATCTACATCTGATCCTACTGCAAAAGTAAATTTTCATTTATATTATTTTATTGATTGTATTAATTTATATTCATGTAAGCAAGTAGAATGTGGATTTCTGCTTACTGATACGGAACTATATACTGCAATAATAATTTCATCCATCTGCTGTTAAGACAGCAACCCAAGTGTGAGCCTATCAAGAATATACCATAAAATATTTTTGTTGGACAACTTTAATCACAGGTCCGTGTTGGGATGTAGCATCTTCAACAGTTTTCTTACTCTTAGAATATTTGGGTACATGAAATCCTATGTTAAGTCTGCAGGGAAGAGTTGGATGAGGGTAGGAGAGGGGAATGTCTTTCCTCTGTCTTTTTCTGTTAAAGATTTTTAGCTCTGCTTTTATATCAAGAGATTCTGGAATTATGCAGAGATGTTTTCACAACAAAGTCTTATGTACTTTAATTTAATAAGCTGTTTTTTTTCAGCAGTGCTGTTGCTCATCTGATGACAAGAGTTCTCTTTTCACAAGATTTCAGTTCTGTGTCTGCAAGCGTATGAAAGAGAATAGAAAAACAATACTTACATGGGCTTGAACTCCAAACATTTGAGTTTTTCACAGGTAGAAATTGGAAGATCAATAAGGTGAGAGTTCAGAGCATGTTTCTTTACAGCTGTGTTGTGAGTCAGAGCAACATGAGAAATGCTTATTCTTTCCAGTAGTAAAAGTAGTTGAAGTAGTTCAGTGAAACAGCATGCAATGCTTAATGGCAGGTGTAGTGTTGGTGCACGGACTCAGGCCGAAAATTTTGGGGTGGAAAAATTATGTGAGGTAAAACACTTCACTGTATTGCTTCCATTGGAGCTCTGTGGATATGGATAGATTGCTGGGGCCACCACGAAGAGGTGTCAGATGAAATGAAGAGCTGTAAACCAGCTGTGAGTCCAGCTGACAGTAGTGAGTATAGTGTTTACTGAACATGTAAGTTGAGCTCTGTAGTAACAGCTGCTAAGGACTAAGGACTTATTCTGGAAACATGCTGTAGGAAGTGCCAGGGTTTAGCAGAGTGACTCTAAGGTGTCCTGGCTGTGCAACACTCACTGGTTCATAAGCAAGACTTGGAACACTGTCTGATCATTGTAGACAGCTTTGGAGATGTCCCTTCTGCTTTGGATGTGTCTCCAAAGGCCACCAGTTGCCTGTGGAATTTGTTGAAGTGCAACTTCTGTCAAGTGACTCATTACCATCATTTTACACCCAGGATGTAACACCTAGGGTATCTGTCTGGCATTGGAGAGAATATAGGGAGGCAGATCAATCTAGGTTCCCACCAAGGTTCCCCCAAGGAACTTTAGGACGTGATTTTTTGAGGTAGGAAAAGGATAAATACTAACAAATTGCTCTTAGGTGTTGCCTCCACCTCGCTGTTAGACTCGCTGGTGAAATGAAGAAAATCCTGGCTGAATTTGATTGCCATTAAAATTGGCCTGAAGAAAAACTGGGAAGAAAGAAGCTTCCTGAGAGTCAGGGCATTGTAATATGATTTGATACAAAACTATGAATATAAGTAGTATTCAAAATTACCACTATATAGACTACAAAAAACAAACTTTGTGTTAGGAATGTTAGTGGCTGTTAGGAGAGGAACAGAGAATAAAACTGAAAACATTATTACAGCACTGAATAAATTAATGGAGTATCCACATTTCTGATTTTTATGGGGTTTGGGTTCCTTTGTCTTACCTATTGTCACTTGCTTCACCTCAGGAAAAACAAAACTAAAACCAACCAACCAAAACCCAACCAAACCAACCAACCAACCAAAAACCCAAACAACAACAACTAAGCAAACAAAAACAAAACAAAAAGAAAAAAAAACAGAAAAGATGAAGGGAAAGGTGGCAAATATAATTTCCCTGCTGAGGAATGACTGCAAACTGAGTCACTGCACTGTGAAAAGAAACCACACAGGAAATCTGGGATACAGGCTTCTTAAATCATGAGTATGAAAATGGAATAATTGTTACTTTTTCTTCTTGTACAAGAGCTGGAGATAATAAAAAAAAAAAAAAAAAAAAAAGAAATGGATTATTTCTTTCCACAACTTCTGTAAGATGAGATCTGAGTGCCACAGGTTGTTATGATGTGGAAGTTTACATGAACTTAAGAAGTGAGGTCCTGAGGGAAGAAAAATCCCTCAGGACCTATTAAACATAAGGTTATCAAGTGTAGTCAAGTTAAAATGCCTTAGTTGTAAATAGCTAGAAACCAGGAGAGCATGCAGAGGAAGTATCATTCCTTAGAAACTTGCCTTGTTCCTCCTTCCATTTGTGCCCTCCTGTTGCTGAGAGAGGCAGACAGTGGGCAGGGTGGGGTTTTGGTCTGATCCATTTTTCAGTCTTTCTCACTTAAAAAAAAATTAAAGGCTCTTTCTTTAGGACGTATTTGTTTCCTGTAGGCTAATAACTTCTGGGTGTGTTTTTCAGAATCTGCCTGTAGAACATCTGATAATGATCGCTGTGGGAAGCAGTCATGCTGAATCCTACCTGTTGTCTGTTTCAGCCAGTGTGTTGTGTCTGTCACTCTCACTGTGCCTTTGCATTCCAGTGGAAGTGTCTTTTTTCATATAGACTCATAGAATAGTTTGGCTTGGATAATATATATAGATAGTATACAAATGGATGGATGATAGATAGTATACACACACACACTATAGAATACTTTTGTGGCTGTGATGTTCAGTGCAATTGTGGGAGTTGATGAAGTTGTTAAAAGGATACTGTGAACTCTGAAATCATACAAGTGCTTAGAGACACTGGAGAAGTGGTAAAATACTCTATGTATTAGGCAGAAGAAACAAATAAAGGACTGAATATTTCCAAGCACAGGAACACCTCCAAGGGCACGTACCTGCTCATTTGTATTGGAGTCATCAAAGCAGCAGCAATGTATTGCTCATCTGGCAAGACATATAAACCTACTTTGAACTCCGTCTGCTTTGGACATCCTACACTCAAACTAAAAGCTTAAAGATGTTTTCACAAATGGCTTAAGCAGGTCTGCATTATGTCCTGCAGACCTCTCTCTGTCTAGCATTTCTATCTAGCATTTCTACCTGGTAGGTGACCTGTTGGAGAACACTGCCAGCCTGCTGATTGAAGTCATCCCAGTCAAGTTACTGTGGGACTTGCTTAGAATAAGGTGTACAATGGAATAAGCTGCTTATTTGTGACATCATAGAAATATTTCATGGTCTCTTTTCATTGGGTGTGAAGCATTTTACAGAGCTGTAGGTAAGCAGATGCTCAGCTAGAGGAGATTCTTCTGCCTTCCCTGATGTGTCCAGTAACATGCATCTCCTTAAGCTCGGTGAAGATGGGGTAAGCAATCTCCTGCTGTAGTTCTTCTCCCTGTTGTTTGGCTGCATGGAAGAGCTCATGTCACAGACTGGTTTTCACACTTCAGTGCAAAAGGGCAGATTAGTGGGAGGTATGCAGAACTGGTGATGTACTGAATCACTGAAAAAATGTTGGTTGCTTCAAGGCTGTAGCAGACAACACACAAAAATGTTAATTCATGATGTTGATGCCAGTACTCTCTTCTTTAAAGAAATCTTGGTGTGCTTTCAGCCATGTGGTTGTCATGTAACAACACATGGCCACCTTTATCTTCTTGATTAGTACTACAGTTAATTTGTACGGTTGGAGAATATTTAGCTTGATTTTGACATGTCCTCCTTTCCTCACTTTTTCATTGAAATAGTTTGTCTGTCTCGCTGAGACCATTCCCAATAATGTAGTTCTCCTTACTTTTGTGACTTTTCATCCCCTTGTAGAAGTTGCCACAATGAGACACTTGTTCCATCCTTGGAGAATTTCTTATTGTCATAGTAACTAGATATGAATAATGCAGCTATTAGTATTTTCAGATACTGAAGGGTAACTGATACAATTGAAAGAAAACTGATGCTTTTCACCACAATTTGTGGGGACAACATAATTGGCAAGATGAAATTCAATTTGTCATCTGTCTGGAAAGGGAAAAAAGATTTTTGTTTTTTCAAAACTGAAATTATTTGGTTGAGTCTTAGCTTGATCCATACCAGATACTCCACTAGATGATGAAACCTGGAGTTTTTGTAGACAGAGGAAGGGATAGGAGATAAGTAGCATCTAGGAAAACACTGAGCAGCTATTGCTACTGGAGAGCAGATAGTGTTGCCAACAAGTACCAGTGCAGAGCAGTATGGGTGTTCCAAGCCAGCCCAAGGATGTTGAGGTGGTTGCTTGGCAAAGACAGAGGAGCATTGGCACGCTGGACTGTATTTGCCTTCTGTCAGTCTTTTTACCTTCTTTCTTTGAGCTCAGATTTATCTCTAAATTTGCCTAGATTTAAAAATAAAATCCAAAACCTGCTCTGCTGATTTTTAATTTTAATATAGCTGTATTTGTTGCACTTCTTTTCCCAAAGTCATCAAAACAGGTGTGCTTAAAATTGGATTGCTAGCTCACTTATTTGGGATTGTTCTTTTCATTGCATGCTCAGAAAAAAAATAAATTAAAAAGGCATGGTTGTAAACTGTTCTGAGCTGTCAGATCAGATTGAGTACAGTCTGTGCAGCTCAGTACAGCATTCAGCATTTGCTTCAGACAAAAGAGAAGGAAGTATTGTTAATTCTTTCTGCACCATTTTCTATGAAACCTGAAGAGAACGCTGGGAGGATTTTGATTTTCTTCCTGTTTTGTAAAAGACTGAAATGTTTCCCAGGGTGTTGTTCACAACAAACCAGATGCCAGCAGAACCCAGACTAAAACTCAGCCTTGCCTTCCCCAGCACCTTTTGATGCACTAGGAGCCTGGCAGGAAAATCTCTGACGTCCATCCATCCCATCCTATTTTGCCACCATTTCCCCTAAACAGTAACCCAGCAAAGTCCTGCCCTGTGCTGGTTTCAGCTGCAGGTTTTTCAGTCAGCATTGATAATGAGACTTTGAGATAAGCCATCTGCTTCTTGGCCCCCGGTGGTCTGTGGGCTTGGCACAGAGCTGCAGAGGCCAGGGACAAGTTTGCTGCAGGAGAGGCCTGGCAGTGACACAGCAGCTGCTCACCGAGATACCGAGTGCTCTTGGAGTCGAGCATCTACGTGCTGGGGGTTTTAAAATGTCACTGGCCAGGAGGAGCAAACTGTGCTCCCATAAACAGCATTTTCTGTCTCTGCGAAGCACTGGAGAGGAAAGGAAAGGGAAGAACGGGCTGCACTAATGAAGGAAAGTCAGGCTGGGAGGGAGGAATTTGGTAATGAATTTGTGATTTCATCCTGCTTTTGAGCATCCAGGCAGGAAGGGAAGGCGTGCTTTGCCCAAGTTAATTCTGGCTTATTAGAAATGGAGGGACAGCAGGAAAAAAACTGCCTCTTAGATGGTGTTTGTTCTGTGGTTTTTGCAGTTGTGTCCCTGTCATGCAGATCAGTAAAATGTGAAGCTGTATTTGCAGTGGGATAGATAGCTCAAATTAACATCTTCTTAGAGTTTAAAGGTATTATTTAAAGGTTCTGTGATATTGGGTTCTGTACCATGACTGAGAGCTGCTTCCCCCCAGAGTTGCTTCCAATTCTTCCTTGCTTTTTACCTCTCATCCCATCATTTGGCTAGAAATCCCTTCTTTTTGCAGTCTCCTTTTTGCTATAATTCTGACATTGGGGTGCAAAAGTGTTGTCATCATCATCATCATTACTATTCACAATTATGAGTGCCCAAATCTGGTCCGGTTCTTATTACTGAACAATTAGGCTGGTTTTTTTCCTCTTTCCTGTTGTGCATCAAGCATCTTCTTTGAACAGAGAGATAAATGTTTGGTCTCCTTTCTTTTGAAAAGTAAGTGGAAGCTTAGCTCTAATCAGTCTCTTTCCGCCTGCCTAGATTAACAGCAGGATAGCTGCAATTTTTGTTTTATTAGGCAGAAATTCTTACTTAGAAGGGTAATCCCATTAATTCCAGCTCGGTGGGTCAGCTGGCTTCAAGGATATCCCAGAGGGCAGAATGGTCTCATTCTGGACCTAGGAAGAAGTGGAAGTCTTTCTGTTCACTTAATAAACAGAAGCTTAAACCTTTATGTTTAGAAGCCAATTCCACTCACTTTTCTAATGATGAGGTGAAGTTGTCAAAAATTGCTAAGAGAGGACTAGGTGCACATCTCTCCCTTCCAAAAAATGAAAGAGAAGTGTTGGTATTTTCATAACTTGGGAAGTACTTCTGATTTGGCAGTGCTGAAAGCTGTAAAAACACCTCTGTTCAAAAGCTGATGCAGCAGTGATTGCTGTATGCAGTACAGGGACAGCATGGAGTGAGCAAGTGCCAATCTGTTGATTTAATTACAGCTGGGGTCTGATATCCCAAGCAGCATCTTGCTTTTCTGCCTTTCTCCCTTCCCTGCTGGATGAGATGACACTCATAGGAAGAGAGGAGAATGACTCAGGAATAAGCAAAGTATAACAAGGCAAACAAAAAAAAAAGTGAAGGAGTATCAGTGGAAACCACATCAGATTAACAAACTTTAATTACATTTAATTTTAATCCTTCACATTTATCTAAAAGGTGATTGAGGGAAGGTTTATTAGGATTGTGTCCCTATAGCCCTTCTTTGAAAAAACACTGAACAAGATGATTGCTTGCATGTCTAATTAGATGTTTTTCCCCTCTTGATCACCTAAAGTCAAATTCATTTACTCTGCTTGAAAAAAGGATTTTATTTGATTTTTTTTTTTTTTTTTTTCATCAAAAGATGTCTCTCAAACTTGATACAGAACCACTGCCTGATAATCAAGACAGAACCCATTACCAGCCCATTTTTATGAATATTCACATCAGAGGGCAGCACCAACCTCATTAGGAAGGGTGTTGCAATCATTATTAAACTGTTGGAGTCCATTATGCTTCAGAGTGCTGTAATGATGACTGATACCCACTGAGGGCAGCTGGGAAGAACACTGGAGAATAATGACCTAACAATTTTCGTAAGCCTGTAGAGCTTTTAAAGGCTTTCAGCTTATGTAGTTTGTATTCTTTACACCTAGTGCATGAAAGTGGTCTTAATGTCTCTGATTCTCTTGCACAAGTGGTGTGAAGAGAAACACAAGAACAAGCAGGGAACCTTGAGGTTGTATTTGATAAATCAGTCATACTACTAATTCTTTCAGATCTTTGGTCTCCATTAATGAGTTGTTTCTTGTCAGTTATTCTAAAAGCTCAAAATTTATAAACTAGATTAAGTCACTTCTATTCCTTCCCTGTAAGGGAAAAGATGGAACTGCTGTTAAACCTGAGTTTGATCATTCAGGCAGCAGAGCTGTTGTAGTTAATGGACCATCAACGCTGTCAGCATCAGCCCTTTCTCCACTCTCCTTTTGCTTTCCTGCACTGAGAATAAAATCCACTCGAGGTTAAACATTACTACAAACAATTTGCTGCCCCTCTTTTGCTTCCTTCAGATCCCTGCTTTATTCTGGCACAATGAAAGGAGGTTAGATGTAGCTCTCCAGCTTTCAATCCTAATCCTCCCATGTTTATGTTTACATAAATTAATTCTGGGCAAATTAGCATAGTATTGGCAAATGTTGTTTTTCCATTTTTGCATTTACAGTTATCCAGAGGCTGTGTGTAGCTGTTACTGTACTTTCTGATCTCAAAAAACAGGTTTCTGATTTCAGCATTCATGTAGTAATTACAACTAACCAAACAAATTTATATGATTCTTACAGTCTGCAGTAGCTGAGAGATGTCTGCTGCTTTTTTGTGCCCTCAAGATAATTTGCTGTCTTCTTTTAATGATCCTTCTCCGTTCTCTTTCCACCTCAAGAGACCCTCCTTCAGCTCAGGAAGAAACTCTCTTTGGAGTCCTTTGGGATCTCTTTGCTCAGCCCTGAAGGGTGCTGAAAAAGTTGTGTCAGCTGCATGTGTCACCTGTTTTCTCCTCAGGTTTGGACTAGAACCTGGCTGTCTCTTGTAGCACTGTGGTCTCAGTTCATCTGTTTTAACCTGGTTTTAAGAGACATCTCTTACTACAATGTCCTTTTTTTAAACTTTCAAGAGACTTCTAAGGCAACTGGTGAGGTTGATTATAAATTATTCTGTGATAACAATGCCATAAAAAGGAGGCATTATGAGAAAAACTGTAAATGTCAAGCAAAACAGCTGTGTGCCACCAAAGAGCATCTCTTTCACTGTACTTCCAGCTTTGCTTCTGAACTAACTCGTGTGAGATCTCTCTAACTGGAGAGCTCTCACTCCTTCAGTTACCGTCTTGTGAAATGTGAGTGAATGTGCTCCTGTGAGTGGAAGTATAGTTGTTACAGCTGTTCACAGCAAAAGTAACACGAGTTTTAGTAGGATAGAAGAGGAAGAAGCTTCAACCAACCACAATGTTAATTAAATCTAGTGAGGCGAGTGGAAATGTAAAGGGGTCTTGTAATAAGCAGAGCAAAATCTGCCTTTGATGAATGATATTGCCAAGTGAATTAATTAGAAAATTAACTCAAATACTACCTAGAGGGATCCGTGGAGAAGACTGTCTAGCATTTTAACAAGAGAAACTGCAGTAGGTGTCTTAACAAAGATTAGGAAACATCTCCTTTACAGTGATTTGGCAGAAATACCAAGCTGTGAAGCAGCCTGCCTCTGGCAGCAGAGAACATCTCCTAATTAGACTGTTTGCACAATCCTTGTTGGCAGGAGAACATATCTTATTTATGATCTTTGGGGATGCCCCTCAAATGAGACTTTCGAAGATGGAGTATTTGGACTGAGACATTATCTTTTCATCGTGTCCTGATTCACCCCAGTTTCTAGATTTTTTTGCTGGTAGCATCTACCATTTATCCAGTAACACTTGTCTTCAGCCAAGATGCTCACTCTTCCGATGTAAATGTGGACCCTGTGGGAGGCAGATTCAGGCAAAATGGTTGTTACCACTTCCATGTGAAACGTCATATTTTGGTGAGTGATGCCAGATGACCTTCTCAGCTTGAGAAGGTCAATTCCTTCATTATATATGTCAATAAGTGGAAAAACTGCAATTTGGGCCTTCCACTTCTTTTAGAATTATGGTTAGAATTTATTTCTAAAAGAAGTCTAGAAAGCCCATCAGAACTTGGTTTGTGAAATAACCGTTTTTTTAAAACAGGGAAATTCCCTTGTCCTGGATTATATGGGATGTGTCCTTTCAAACAGCTTTATTTCAAGTAAGTCTATCTTAATTGATCCCCTGACAGCCTCTGAGAGGTCCCCTGCTGCACCAGCTCCTGCTCATTAATTTGTTTTACTATTAATGAAGATATGTAAATACCAAGTTGCTTAAAAAAAGGGCTTCACAGCCTCACCTCCATTATTGCACCCTCGGCCTGTCATTCCTCCAGATATTTGCTGATGTTCATTATGATCAATGCCTGGTCCTAATGATCTTCTTGCCCTGGAAAATAAGTTGTGATGCATTGCATGGAACTGAATGAGAGGCAGTATATCATCTCTGGTAGTGATATTAAGCACACCAAGAGAGAACAGAGTTTGCTGTTCCATCAAGGTGTAACTTTCCAGGAGCTGCTGAAGATGCTAGCTCCTGCCTGCATTGACTTCTGATAGTATTTGACTCTTATTTTTCCTTTTAAAATCTCCACTTAGGTGGATTTGTACAATCCTGAAATTGTTTGAGAAATTTTATCTTCATAGGCTGATGAAACTTGAATTACTGACTTCTTTTTGTCACTGAGTACAGCTGTCTTGTATAGCAACTCATTTTGCTTGGTCATTGACAGACCAATATAAACCTCTAGCCAGTAGAGTGAGGAAAGGTAAAGGAAATACACCCACCTTCTGGGAGATGATAATTGTATACAAGACAAAAAAATAGAAGAATCTTTCAAAGCAGGTGGAGTTAAAGCACTGACACAGTAAGTATAAAGACTGAAACAGTTCTGTTAACATCCCTTCTGTACCCATCACAATTGATCCTTCTTGCAGCTTGTCCAGTTTTCTCTTTGTTAAGCATCAGAGGATGACTAATATGCTGCTGTTCAGAAAAATGGGGCTTTTATTGGCAGTAGTCATCTTATGCAGCAGTGATGCTATTTTTAAATTATAACTTGCATTTCGCACACAGAATTGTGCTGATTTCACTGCACTTTTAATATTTTCTACAGAAAACACAGCAGCTAAATTCCTCCTCTGATTGTTGGTTTAACTTCTTGTTACTCCACTGGTTTCTACCCTGATGTTTTTAGGAGCACTAGACATCTGTTACTCATGTTGGTTTTAGTTGGATCTCTTCTGTGCTTCTGAGGAATGAGTCACATTAAGCATCTAAATGTACAGCTTGGAGTTCAGCTTTCAGCACCTAGCTTTGGCAGTTATTGAGATCTCCTGAAACTTAACTGAGAAGTTTATCCCTAGTTAAACAGACGAACATTCTGCTGAATTCCTCAGGAATTTTCCAGGGGTTTGTTTATTTCTGAAAACTGCAGGGGCAGAGGGAGTGGAACTCTGCCTGTCTCCTTCAGCTGATGATGTGACAATTGGAATTTGGGACCGTGTGTCAGTGAAGCACTCAGGAAAACAATCCAGTGCATTGCCCACCTCCTGCACTACCACTTACCATAGAACTGAATCTTCTTTGGTATCACAAGCAAAACATATTTGTAGACTCTAGAAATGGGTCATGTTCCCCTTTGGTTCTCTCTGTAAAGTGAGCACTCTCTTTGGGCTCATCTGTAAATCTGGTGGAGTTGGAGGAGTCTGGTTTGTGGTATCCTCTCATATTTATGGGCTATTCAGGTGATTTGTCAATGGACAATTACTTTTGGACAGGTATTGGCTTTTTTGGTGCTGCTTTAAATTGAAACAGTGGTTTTACCCTGTGCAGTTTCAAGGTAACTGTTGGAAAATCTGGTTTTGATGTGTTATTTTTTATAAACCCCCTAACAGTCAGTGTCTTTGGAGATAGGACACAGTTCCCACATATAATTAGCCTGTCTCATTTCAGACTTCATGAGAAAGCAAAATGAGTACTTTTCCATCATATTGAAGTCATCTTCTTGCATCCAACCTACGCTCCAATTTTGTATGTCAAGTTTCCTCTCTGAAGCTGAAGCTCTGTTCTCAAAGAATAGAAAGGAAGTGCACAATGAATCAAGAGCAGGTTCATTTTAAAATGTCTTACTGGGTATGTTGGGTTAGTACTTTTGTGTCTGTGTTTAATGTCTGTGTTATATGTAGCAGCCTTCTCCCTGTTGAGCAGTGTCTGAATTCTTTAGTGGAGTGAAGATCTCTAAGGCAAGGTGAAACTGGAGCCAGCTGGAAATGAAGCAGATTCCTGCCTGCAAAAAAGGGGGAGTAGCATGTATTTTTCCCAGTTATTTGGATCTATGGATCTATACATGTGTTTATTTGACATACATATGTGGTGTCAGTTCCTTTAGGATCTCTACTCACCTGGGTTTTCTCAGCTTAACAACCTCTTTTCAGTCACTTCGTTTTGCTTACATTGTCAACCTAGGCATTAAATTCTTGGGCTTCCTCTTCACCAAAGGTAAATACTTCTGAGAAATCTCAAGGGCACTTTTCTTAGCACAAGAGGAGCGAATAAGATGTCTGAATAAAGCGTGTAGGATTTTTCAGAGCCATGCAGTATCAGTAGAATTGCAGGAGCAAGAATTCAAAATCTGTCATGGAAGTACTGCCATGACAAGAAGGGATTTTGTATCCTCCTATGAAGACTGGCTTGGTGCTTACAGTATGACTCCTTTAAGACCTTTTCCCTGATTTATTGTACCATCTCTGCAAGAAAAAGTGTTCAGCTCTGGAAAAACATGCAAGACAAATGTTTTTGATTTGTAGCCTTTATAGTTCAGTAGAAAAAGTGCCCTCTGGATCTTGGTGTTATATATGGAGTTTTCTTTCTAGCACTTCTTTCTACATTGTGACAAAAAGCCTGATAATGGTATTTGCTGCATATTTTTATGCTCAAAATTCAGGCAATATCATCATTAATGCTGCATACAGGGCCTTGTTTCTTTTTCCTTAGGTGAGTGTGTTTGTGCACAATCTAAATGCCTTGTTGCATAGTGCCTCTCAGACACATGCATTTTTGTATAAGCCTTAGATCCTTTGGATAGTGCCTTTTACACTCCTTTAATCTTGTCTATTTTCTGTTCCTCTCACTGTGGTTATGGTTTAGAATCTTTAGAGATTATTTTTTTTTTTCCCTGTGACTCTGATCTTGGCATCAAATTCATTATATGCAGAAAGGGTGACATGCAGAGAGTAGTAATGAAGTGAATCTGATTCTTCAGAGAAATGAGTGTTTGCCCAAGAGCTTACAATTGTGTAAGGGTTGGAGCTACAGACTATAAGCATGAATTGCACACTTCTTTTTCAGATAATAACCTTGCCTACATTAGGTAATTTCCAGAATTCCGGGGGCTACAAAAAAAAGCACTTTTATTGGAAAAATAATGTTGCCAGAATACGTACCTTTCCTTCTAATCCTGGAAGGTTCCAACGTATCTGGAATGGTAATAAAGCACCATTTCTGAATGTTTGGAACTATTTTAGGGATGTTACAGTTTTAAAAATATATCAGTTACAATTTCTCTTTGCTTCCATGGCATGCACAGTTGGATTTAGAGTATTAAGGTGACCTGGTTTTATAGGCCATATGGAAAATAGTACCAATAAAACACCTCAGAACTCTTTAAAATAGCCTAAAATAGAGTGGCTTGGTGAATGGTATAAAAATTTTACTTCTGTTTGAGATCACTGCTCTAATTTGTTTGCCACCTATTGAAGTATTTTCTTTATATTGCATTGGTTAAAAATGTTTAGAAATTCCTTGCTTAAATACAACCACTGGATAGTAAGAGAGAATATGGGTGATGAATGGATTGAGAGCAGCCCTGAGGAGAAGGACTTGGGGATTTTGGGAGATGAAAAATAAAATGTGAGCAATGGGTAAGCCCTGATGACAAATTCATGCATTTTGCTTGTGAAGAAGGGAACATCTGAAAACAGTTCAAGTTATGTTTAATGTTGATGAAAAAAGGAGAACCATGACAGCATCAAACACAACCTAAAAGTTCAACCAATTAAAAAAAATAAAGCTATCGTTTC
Source organism: Florisuga fusca (assembly GCA_038090715.1). Lineage (NCBI taxonomy): Eukaryota > Metazoa > Chordata > Aves > Apodiformes > Trochilidae > Florisuga > Florisuga fusca. The sequence continues at coordinate 4,752,583 of JAAWXA010000028.1, read as the reverse complement.
TTCATGTGTTTTTTCACTGCTCTCTTTAGGAGAGAATGTAAGGGAGGTGGAAGGTGGCAAGTTTTATCTGACACATTGACATCATCTAGTAGGTTCATGTTGCAGTGAGGGAAAAGCTGACCTGAATGGGAACCTCTCTTTTGCATCAGTCAATCCAAGCAGATGTGTAGGTGGGAGGCTACATCTCTCCTGCTAGAAAAACTCCAACACTAGGGCTTGCATCTCATAGTTCAGGCACTAATTTCCAGTACCAGTGGGATTTAAAATTAGGATAGAAGCCTGTGAAAGGGACACAACATTAGTCTTTTACATAATGGAATAGCTCAACTTTATTTGTAGAGCACGTCTGGTGGGACAGTCTGCCTGCTCGAGGTGCACCAGCTGAAGTGTCCTGTGTAAGGGCAGACAAGGATACATGAGACTCCTAGGGATACATCTGATTTTGTTTTCTGTACCTCAAATGTTGTGTGGATGGTTTAGTCAGCTGGAAAAGATGAATCAAAAGGGGCCACTTACCTTGACAGGACCACTTATCTCTGGAACAGAGAGTTCATGTGAAAAACTGCTATTTGTTGTGCGTGTTAGCCTGAAGAGAGAGAGATAGAAAGGCAACTTTTCTCACAAATCTTGAAGTCCCAGCATTTTAGTCTAACATAATGGATGGGATTAGGAAACACGGCTGCTCATACATTAACTGAAATAAGCGGTTGTGAAGGGTGACGAATTGAATTAAAATGCTGAAATTTTTAAGTGTAACTGATAACCTTATTGGTACGCGTGTGCTTGCACTTCATACAGATAACAGGGAAAGCCTGATTGTCATTCAGAGTGGGAATCTGTACGAGGAGAGAAAGGCTGGTGGCTGGTTTGCCATGTTTTTTTTTAAAGGGGTAGACCAGAAGGATGTGTGCCTACCAAGTGCCTCCATCTTCCCAGTGAGTTTCATAGAATCCCAGTGTGCTGCATCAGAGACAAACAGAGGAGTAGTGGTGAAAGACTGTCCACCTGGTAATGCTGGGTTTTTAGTACATTTAGCTACAGCAGAAAGAAGATCACAGAGCAGAGAAGAAACAGCTTAATGAGGGCATTCAGAGGTGTTGAAATAAAGGTAATATTGTCTAGGTGGTGACATAAAAGGCAATTTTGTGCCTTGAATGGTAATGAGGATGCTTCCATCTTTTAGGCTTCTGACAAGGCGTTGAAGTAAACAGGGGAATAAATACAGAGGAAAGGGAAGAGTCGGTGGTGGCAAGAAGACAGGGCTGGAGAAATGGGAAAATTCTGTCAGGGAGGTATCAGCAAATGCTGGAAACACACCCACCCTCTGCCTTGATACATATTGTAAAAAACAGATAAATGGTAAAGCTATGTTTTTACCATCTGCAGCCTGGATGATGTTTATCCCCAAATGAGTGTAGTCTAAATAAAGATCTTAAAGAAACAGGTTACAGAAAGCCTTTCATCATCACCCTGTCCAGCCTTTACCAGCACTGTTGCAGTCTGTGGGCACCATCAGACATCCTGTCATGTTTATAGCTGTCTGCAGGCACTTACACACTGGTTCCCAGTGCCTGTTGAGCATTCTGCCAGCAGCAGGACAGGTGTTGTCCCCCTGGGAGATAATGCCCATCTGACCTCTGCTGCCTTGAAGCTCCTGGATGACTTAGCTTACTGTCCTGCAGGGTTTGACTTGCAGCCTTCTTCTGCATCCCTCCCTTGCAGCCATCTTTTGAATATGCCTTTTTATACGGAAAGTTTTGAAAAAGCTGGGGTTGATTCACAGCACATGATTGCTTGGAAGCTACGGTAAATCCCCTTTTTTGGTTAGCAGAGTCAAACCTGATAGCTTGACCTAGAAATTCAAAGAGAAGCGGCAGAAGGAAAAGGAGAGTTAATGGATTAACTCCTGGGAGAAGCTGGGATAAAGATTGTTTCATTCTGCTGCTGTTTTAAGTGTTTGCTCTAACCCACGTGAATGGATCTCTGCTAGCTGATGACCCAGGAGAGCAAAAAACTTTCATCAGTACCACAGGAGCACACAGGCCCTTTTTCTTCCCTTACAAACATATTTTAAAAACACAGTTCTGTTTTATTCAATCAGAATAACGAAATGCAGAAGGTGAGAGGTTAAGAAGACAGAGGGAAACAACAGCAGGAAAATGTTTCCTGGTTAGCCTAATGGAGAACATATTTAGAAAACATCTTGCACATGGGAGAGGCTACAAGGGGAGATGCCTCTGCACAGGAAACTGATGCCAAATGAGCAGAAGGAGCAATTCAATGATTGAATATTTCAGAGATCTTTTTAAAATAAAATGTACAATTACTACTTGGATTCTAAAAGTCCTTAAGGCTCCTGTGTATTTCCTGGGAGGTGTATCAGGAGTGGTCTAATCTCCAAGTTACTCTGAAGGTTTTTTTAAAAAAATAATGAAAAATCAGTATATATTTACTGACTTGCAGGTGGCAAAAGTCTGTAAATTTCCTTCAGACCAGCCTGTTTCTTATTAAGAAGATGCTGATCATTGACATTTAACATCTGTGTGCAATAGAGAGCACATAGTTCTCTGAGGGAACTTAGATTTGGGAAAGAGACAGGGACCTAAAATTGTTTTTGCTCCACTGAGACATTCATATTTACTGATGGCTGAGAGATGCTTAAAGGGTTTGCCTGATAAATTATTCTCCAGCTTTTCTTGACTCTGCAGCTGAACACTGGAAAGATAACATTTTGCTGTTAAATGAAAAAAACAGGGACAAGAAGATGTCTGGCTCCCTGGTCTGCCTGTATGATGACTTTGCTGGCACCATCCATCTTGCAAAGCCATACACTGTTTGTCCAGAGAGATAAACCCTGTGTCATAGTGTACCCTGCTCCTGTCCACATGGAAAATGATCATTAAAAAAGCTCTGACCTTTCAGTTCCTTTCTTTATCTAGTTTCTGGTGTGATCTAACGATGCCAGTCTTGGAGTTAATAGTTCCCCAAATTATTTTCTTCTCTTCACTGAGAAACACCCTTTCCCTGCCAAGAAGTTCACAACACACTTTGTTATAGACTTTACATACAATTCTGTATTTCTTAAAAATTCAGTAGTTTCTCTTTGCTCATGTTTTGACATGTTCAGACCGAAGACACAATTATTTTTAATTAATCTTTTTTTCCTTTTAACTCCAGAATATTAAAACTGTAATTTGGTTCTTTCATAACATATAAACTGGGAAAATATTTTTTTTTCTTTTGAGAACCATTTTTTTCTCACCCATATAATTTTAATCTTCAAGTAAAAAGGCAGTTCAGGTGCCTGCTCTTTCTCTGCATTTAGAGTGTTTTTGGCATCCAGATCTGCCTTTTATCAGAGAACTGAGGTGTGACACCTCAGCTGCTTGGCCCTGCAAGGAAAACTGATTACCTGGACACATATATTTTAACACACATATTTTAACCACCTTGCCTTCCCTCTCAGGTGTTCCAGTGAGGATGTCCTGGATCATCTTTCCCTTGCAGCTTCACTTCTGACTCAGGGAGGGAGCCTGGCTGTCATTCTGGAGTAGGTGTTCTTATATTTGTCAATGCCCAATTCACAGAAGTTTTAAACATTTCAATAATCTTCTATTTGCAGAAATGCACATCAGGAAAAATGCTACGTTATTATCCAGAAAAAGTGGTTTTCACAGCTAAGCAGATCTAAGGGGATGATGGTAGGAGGAATCTGAGTGGGAGAAGTGCTGCCTGAAACAGGGCACAAACAAATTGAGTTGTTCATTGGGAAAGGGAGGTTTTATCCTGATACACGTACAGAGATGATCAGCAGTACTGCAGATGATTCTTTATCTGTACAGGGGCAGATTTTCCAAATCATGACATAGCTTAGCCTGGCACTTTTAGTTATTTTGTGTGACAACATGTTACCTTACACTTGTCAAGCAGGATATAAGAACTCCGAATAATAGAGTACAGACATGGAGAAATTAAATAATACATTTATAATCTTATCCCACATCATAATACCCAGTGTCTGTATTGCACAGTTCAAGAGAGACTTATGACTGAAGCATGAATTTTGCATTTCAGTTTGCTGATGATGGAAGCTTCTTGATCCTGAAGTACGAGTGAAGGCTTGAGGCAAAAATGTCAGTTTTGTAATAGTAATTAAAATATATATACATAAAAGAATCACAGTTAGACATTGAAAACCTTCTCTTGTGATCTGTGGACAGGACAGAGTCTTACCATGAAAAAAATTGACATTCAGGAATGTCAGCCCCCAGACATGGGTAGGAATTGGATGCTACTCGTGACCTTTGCATCCAGATTCTAAGTTTGCCATACTAATGAGATTATACAATTATAAATCTTATATATGAATATTATACATATATGTACACATATTAAAAATAATACATATATTTTTGTTCTTAATGATCATACACTCAAGCTGCTTTTTAAATTTGTACTCCAGATGAGATGTGATTCTCCTGTCACCATGTAACTCTGGGAGCTTGTGCTTTATAAATAATGCTAATATTGCAAGGTTTGTGACAAAATCCAAAGCACTGGCAACATTATGGGTAGAAGATTAAGTTGCTTCAGATTATAAAAATAATGAATTTGCAAGACGTGTGGTGGCTTTCAAGTAATCTTTTGTTGTTCTGTATTTTTGAAGGAGTTACATGAAAAGGAACTGAGAGGAAACAGCACGTAGAATGGCACAAGAGGGAGTTTTCATTACTGTTGTATTTATCTGTTAGCACAACCCTGAGCTCTGTGAGACTGAAATGGCAAGCTCATTGTTAATTTCCAAGTTCAAAGTGCTCTTTAATCTTTCCCTTATTTTGCTCACTTATAAATAGCACTATGCCCCATTCCAGGGTTCTTGCTAGTATTACCAGGTTGTCCTTGGCAGGTGGGAAAATGCATCTTGCTAAAGGAGCTGTGATTCAAGAGGTCAGAGCATTGTCTCTGAAAACAAGGCCCATAAAACACTGATTAACAAAGGGGTCTATTTGCAATGTGAAGCCTCAACATAGATCTGGTGTCTGGATGCTAGAGGTGAAGAAAGAAATGGAAATAAAGAAAATAAATAGCCAACACTACTAAACACTTGACAGTATACTGAGAAGAAAAAAGAAATACATAAAAGGATCCACTTTTTATTAAGGAGTTTTCTGAAGAAGGATTATTTCTTGCTGTTTGAAATGTGCTCATGGTGTTTTCACTCTCTAGCTAAATGGAAAGAGGAACATTTTGTGACAGGCTCTTGCATTCATCCCTTCTTCCCTTACAGCTTTCATGCTAATAAGCTGCACCAATTCCAGAAGCAGTTTTCTCTGTGGCTGTGGTGGGTCTCTTAGTAGTTTAAATGGTGAAGGTGGATTTATAAAGGGATTTAGTATGTTTGGAGCTTGTGATTTTAACACTCACTAAGGTTGATTATTCCCAGAAGGTACAAAAGTTTGGCAAAAATGAGGGAAATTTCCCTTTCTAAACCACCTGTCTTGATCTCTCAAAATCTAATATAGGTGACAGAGAAAGGTAATAATGACCTTTGCAACCTTGAAAATGCAATCAGGTTGGATGGTTTTGGAGACAAATTATCCAATCTATCTGGGAAGTGGGTCTGATTCCACATAGATCTATGAATGCTTGACTGGATTCCAGTCTTAAGTGTATTCAGATTTGTAAACTATGAAAAATGAAATGAAAAATTCCATTCCTAAAATGCTGAGTCAGCCAGCTTCCTTTATTATATTATTTAATGGCATGCTGCCCTATTGACCATGTCTATGTAAAACTTGAATAAATGTTCACAGAAGATGCTACGTCACCCCCTCAAAAGCCTCTGGAGTTTGGTGGTGCCTGTCTTGTCTTTCAACCGATATTCTACCTCTTCCACACGGACATTCACAAGTGTATAATCTCTTTGTTATTGAGCTAAAAATTCTTAAAGTAGTTTTAATGATTTTCTGCCTCATGTTGTCTGCATTAGGCATGCATTTTTTGTATGTGAACCAAAGGACTGAAGCTCTGTTGTCTTTTTCACAGAATCAATGTAGATTACTTTTGTTGGAGCTATTTCCCAAATGCATTTTTTGTGAACTTTGGGTTTTTTTTTTTGTTAATACCCAATACCAAGAGGCAAAATTAGCTTTTCAGCAATAAATAATTCTCTTAACTTCTAAGGGCACAGGGAAAATAATACTGAGTACAGTCCCTGTGCTGCTCTAGCTGGTGCTGTAACTCCAGGTGGTGGCAGTCCAATTCCCTGCAACCCATCACCGTGCTTCCTGAAGGAACCAAATAAACACATGTATTCTGGACTTGCCATAACTGGGGCATAATGTCAGCCTCAGAAGACCAGTGATCAAATAACTGATTTAATTCCATACCAGGAGAGCTTATTGGTTCCCATCAAAGGTTGACAATTCTGCCTTTATATGAGCAGCCACAGTCAGCAGCATAAAAGCTTGGTTTAAAAAGACAATGACAGAAAAATGAGATTCCTGTGATGTGTCTGTAACAGAGTCACAGGTACTGGAAAGTACAGAGGGACTGAAGAGGTCTTCTGAAAGATGCAACAGCGTTGATTTAGTCTGTTGCTCTGTATAATGTACATACAGATGCAGGTAGAGTCACTGCTGGAAACAGTAACTTATAAAACACACTTCATTTTTTCATGTGTCAAAATTATATTTGTGAATGGCCTTAATTCCCTGTGTCTGGGTGCCCTGGCCTGTGTTCCAAGGTCTCAGCTCACGGGGCCATTTAAATTCACTTTCTTTAGTGAATTTGTGTTTTAGGAGTCCCAGGAAATGGCAGAGCTCTTCTTTTAGCTATTTATCTTTCTGCTGTATCCAGGAGCTGTTCAAGTCACTTGAACATCCTGGCTCCCTCCTCACTGCTGGGCTTCCCACCTGCCTGGGTCAGCACAGGGAAATGAAGTGGGAACAAAAGTGGGAGGGGGCAGGCAAAAACAGGTCTTTTCACAAAAGAATTGCAAAATTAGGTGGTCTTTTTATGAAGTGCTTGACAGTTAAACAGCCTGTGAGGCCATGTGGAGTTTTCAGGAATACTGTTTCAGAAGGTTGGGCATGGGACAGTTAGACTGGTTTGCTGCTTTTTGGCTGTCTTTATGTTGATAAGGCATATATACATTGTTCCTAATCCTGAGATTCTGCAGATTATTTATCTCATATGTATGTAGCTGGCTTTGATTAATTGTAATTTGAGGAGGGGCTGAACCATTACCCTCTGCAGGTCCCTTCCAACCTGAACAAATCTCACAGTGCTATCTGCCAGTTTAGCTCCAGCCTTCCCTCTGCAATCAGCAATTGCCCACAGCCTTAACTTTCTTGTGTGTTTGGGGGCACCAGCTGGAGTTGTTTGGAAATGCTGTCTTTATGAAATAAGCCCCGAGGTGGTTTGTTTCTTAACGTGAATTTAGTTTTCAGGGCAGTGACCATTTTAAAAATGGTATCAGTTTGTCTTTTAGGCAAAAGTTTCTCCTCAGCCTGAGATTTCATAAGCTTTATAATTATTATTTCTGGTTTTGAAAGTTACAGTCATAACAGTTATTCAGGCCAACACCAGCTTTGCTCTTGCATAAATTTTATGGTGCTTTTTGTTTGCTTCTTTGTTTGAAAGACAATTTCTGAAATGCTTGGACTTCCGTGTTATGATGAAATACAAATGTCCTAAAAAGCACAGATTATAACGTAGAAAAAGCCAGTTCCTGAAAACGCTTTTTGTTGAAAGTAAACTCATAAAATTACATGTAATCTTGTCTCAATTTACATAAGTTTGCTTTTATGTAAATGATGCCGTAGTACCTTGCCACAAACTCTGGAGTTTATTTAGTTTGTATGAAACGGAGCAGGTTTTATTTGCTGTTGTTGCTGGGTTTGTGCTTTTTCACTTGTGTCTGTGGCTTTGGTTGTTTTGAGGAAGCACATTTTACACTGCTGTCTGTTCTCAGCTTCTGTGCTAAATACACTGATAACCAAGAAGCAGATTTCCCTGTGTTCATGAGGTGAAGCTCAGCTGTGACATGTACTAGAGCCATCCTGGTCAAATCAACCCTGTATGTCTGTAATTGTATGTATAGTTATGTATATTCATAGCTGGTTATAACCAGAACTGTTCTCATATGAGAAAAGATGTGCTGATGCACCTGCTTTCAGAAGTAGCTCAAATAATTTCTTCTTTCTGTGTTAAAGCTATTCCTAAACTTCACTGAGTATTTTAGCTGTGACTTGATTCTGGTCAGATAACGTCTCCAGTCAGCTTTGCCTCTGACAGAATTAATTTCTGCCCCTAGCCATTTCTTCCCTTCTTCATCTCTTGTGTCATGTAACCATTTGTGCAGCTTTATGGTAAATCAGACTGGGGAGCTGACATGGGTTTTTTTGGCCAGAGCAGCCCAAGGGTGACAGGAAGAGGCTGGGCTGGGGAAGGTAGGTCTGCCTCCAGCACCACTGTCAGCTTGTGCCAGCTTTACCCCTGCAGCCAGAGCTCTGGAAATCTACAGAAAGGAAGCATCAGTGATTCCCTGAAAATCAAGCTTTGCAGTCTGGTATAGACTCGATATGGTGTCTGTTGGATAAGAAAAATTATCCAAATCCCAGGAACCAGTTTTCACCTGATAACACCCCAGGTGGTTTAAGCGCATGTTTGACCTTTTAAATTCTCCCGTGTGCCTTTGCCTTTGGATGCGTGTGCACGCCTGCTTCAAAACCAAGAGATTATAAACTTAGCTCATTTCAGGCTCCTTAGTTCTGCTCTGAATCATGTCATCCGTGGGCATGACACAGCTGTAATTCCCTTGGTGGGTGAAGAACACTGAGCCTTTTAGTCAGGGAGAGTCTCCAGCTGCACTAGTCCGTTGTCAGGTAACCAGGCTGGGAGGAATGGAGGAACCACGTCCTGGCAATTGCTTGTTACGAGGATAATGATTATATTCAAGGAGATAAAATGTACAAAAAAATGACGGAGAGAGCTCTTTCTGCTTTGCATGTAAAGATGTGGCATTGCATCTGGAAGTGACTGATAAGGAACACAGCAGAACTGGAAATGAGCAGTGACCATCTTGCCTTCTTTCAAGTGTGTTGTGCCCTCCTGGGGACATCAGGGAGTTTTGTGGTTTGCAAAGGCCAGTAAACAGCTGATTAGTGAACAGAAGGGAGCTGTAAATCCTTACAAAAACATACTTTGCATTTTTATTAAGCAAGATGTCCCCTTGAATGATGTGTGATCAAATATTTTTGTATTTCCTGTCAACTAAGCTAATTGATAAAACAACTCACTGTACAGATAACTTGCTCTCCTGCATTTCATTGCTTCATCTTAGTCTATATTAGCTAGAAAACAGATCCTTCTTATAGCTTGGCAGTGACCTTCAGGGCCAATAAATTAGTTAAGTTTTTAAGTAGAAAGAAGTGTGAAATTTTTGTGTCCTCTGCCTTTTTCCAGCAGCAAATCTGGATGCCCTCTAAAGTTGCCCAGCAATACAGCATGGAACACTTGATCATTCTGTGTTTTTAAACTGAGGAAAGGCTTAGAAAGCCAGATTAACTTTATTCTATGTGAGCTGTCAATACAACAATGAACATGGTCCCCCAAAATAGTATAGCAGAAATAGGTGGCAGCCATAGATGGCCACCGATGTCTTCACAAGTGTTCTTCATGCTATCAGCTTAGTTTGAGGTGAGGAAATAAACTGGACTGGAATTTCAGTGCTACCAGGGCAACCTGAAGCAAAATGCAAGGAGAAGTGGCCCTGACTGGCTATGGGACTGTGCTGACCTGCCCTGACTTTTCTTCTCTGTAAATGGTTTTGAAAACCTTCCCCATCTCCAAGAAAAATAACTAAGGCACTAGAGATCAATCAATGTCGATCTAGGCTTTTCTTATATGGTTGTTTTTACAAAATGTGTATCTTCATTAATCAAGCTTACAAATATAATGAATTCTGTTGAATGACTTTAATTGGAATGACGACAGTTCTTTGGAGAAAATACATGGAACTGATGAACCTGATTTTTTTAAGCATCTAGAGTTGAGTTTGTCTTTAGCTTCAGTTCACAGAACAAAAATAATCTGAGTTGTTTTTTCCTCTGTTTTCTAGACTCTACCTTTAAAATTGTTAGCAGCTGGTAGAAGAGAAAAATACTTCATTGTCTTATCTTTCCTTATGCTTTTTCTGTTTTAGTTTTGGGGGGTGAAAGCTGCTCCGGTGACAAGGGATTAGAATGTCTGTGTGTTTTGTTTTTTTAAAAAAAACAATTAACTTTCCTGTCATTTTCAATCCTCTTCCCTAGTTGTTTTCTATATAACATCTCATGCATTTCTTCTGTCATCTGGGCATCCTCTGCTTTGCTTACCAGTTCCTTTGCTTTTCTTTTGTGTGCTTATTATTAGCCTGTGCTGACTGGAATCATAAGTATGCGTGTTGCTTAGTTTACCATTGCTTAGAGAGACTTGAGTAGTGTCTTATTAAATAGTTTGTGACTTTTCCTTGCAGATAGACTATGTTCTATCTGACTTCTAGAAAGGGCCACAATGGTACAATCATCATCACCAGACTGAAGGAATCTGCTTTGTAACATATCAGAATCGCTCCTCACTTTGCTTTGTATTAACTGAGTAGTTTAATCTCTTTTCTGTGGATTTGCTGACTGACATGCTACAAAATGTCTTTTCCATCTTTGATTTTTTTTCTTCTTCTTCTATCTGGGTGTTTTAGGATATGGAAGAGATTCAGTGTGTGATAGGTTTATGTTAGTGCTTGGATGCTACAATTACCTGCATAAGACTGAGCTGTTGTTTAAGCTGAATCACTGCACTCAGCAGTTGGGTTTTTTTGTTGTGCCACAAAGCTGTGTATCTGGGCCTGCTGGTTTTTTTTTCCTCCTCCTTTTTTTCAACCCATAGCACAACAGGTAGGATAGAATATTTGCTTTACTTCCTTAAGATGGAAGAAGGAGCAACCAATTCCCTGAGCCAAGATGTTAGGTCCCATGATGCTCTGAAGCACTCCTGAGTTTCAGTTTCAGTTTGGTATATATACCAGTAACATCAGTTTTAGTGCACTGAAAAGCAGCAGGGCTGTAACTCATAAAAAACTCTGTTCTGTTCCCTCACCAGCTGTGCTCTTCCCCTAAAGAAAGGAGAAGATAATTGAGGCAAAGGAAGAGAAACCATGGAACTTGCCATTGCTGGAGTGATACTATTTTGCTTGGCTTTAATATTTTGTTAAGGAAAGGATGTGATGATAGTAACGGTTTTGGAAACTGTGATCTGATATTCCCTAGAAGAGATGAATCTTCACTTGCATTTTTTGGCAGCATGCTTCAGATGTGATCCAGTGAGAAATGAAGTAGCTGGAACTTTGAATTGCCTGTTGAGACAGCCAGGAAAAGCCTGGTTGCAAATCCATGCTGGTTTGTTTGTGGGTTTTTTTTTCTCTCTGCATGAAAACTAACTTACTTCCAATTGGTTTTCATGAATATAAAATTAATCTAAAACTTTGTTTCTTCTTTTTTCTTCACTTTGTTTTGGAATGCCACAACCTTTTTATTTCTTGCTCTTATACTAGCTGGCTGTACCTCCAAAGTGCCACTTTTAGTGCATAATGCCTGCAGCTGGGATTGAAAAAGGAAAACTGAGGATTTGCAAAATAAAGCCCAACATCAGCAGATTTGATAGGCTGCCCTGCTCCTCCCCTTTGTATGTCTTCTAACCCAACATTGTTTGTTCCTTCAAAAACTCTTTAATTACATCACCATCTGTAATGTTAATAAAATCTGGATGGTGGATGCTGAGCACCACCTGAGAGTGGTGTGTCTGCTGTGAAAAGTGGTGACTGTTGCCTGTTTCTTCTGGGCTTGGAATTATCCTGTGCAGAATATCCTCTGCTAAAAACCAGCATGGTCCGTGGCCCATCCCTAGATGTATCAGTGCATCTGCTCATTATCCACATACAATGCAATAGGAAATGGGATTTGAAGATAGAAGAGAAAGCTGTGTGTGAGAGAAGTGAGGTTGTCCTTGTGGTTGGTGGTGCTCATTGCCACGTTGGTGCTACAGGGTGCATGCAGTTTCAGTAGCATATCTTGTGTCAACGAGGATGATGTGCATCTGCTTCTTTGGTGAGGAGACTAGAATAATCACTGGAAGAAGAAAATGGAAAATTTTATTTGGAAAATAAAGGAGACAACCACAATTTTAAATGCTTTATGATTCAGTAGTTATTTAAGCAATGTACCTCTGTAGCCAGACAGGATCTTCACTGAGTAGTGGAGAGTATTTATGCTTTTACTTTGCTGTGTTGAGATTGACTAGAACTTAAGAAAACTCCTTTCTGAATAAAGTTGATCTAGCATTTCAGTATGTTTGGTACCATGTGATACTTTCTTTTCGGTCTTGGAAAGTTATAAATCACATGAAGGTATTTTAATTCACTGAATTTTCACTAGCCTGAGATTATAGGAACTCCTGCAGCAGGCTGCTGAGGCAGTGGAGTCCCATCTTCCTTAATACAGATGCAGCATCTCCCCCTTCCCCTTCCTTCTAAGATTTGAAAGAAAAAGATGAGCTCAGTGAGGGGTTGTCCTGGTTTGGGCCAGGATAAAGGTGATTTTCTGGTTTGAACTTTTGCTTTCAGCTAAGTTTCTTGTAAGCAGCTGCACTTGCTGAAATTAACAGCAAGTTTCTCAGACAGTGTCTGCTTCTAGGACTGATCACACTGGATGTTTATAGTTACTGCCAGGCACTGGTGTGCAGAGCCAAGGACACTGCTCAGCTCTGAGGAACATTTTACCCTGCAGAAGGAGTCAAGAGGTCCCACCTGAACCCCTCCTCTGGGGAGGAACAGACAAGATAGATGCCAGAACTGACCAAACAGAGTATTCCATCCCATACACCTCATACTCAGTATAAATTTGTGGGATCACGAGGGTCAAACACCTTCCTGCCCTTTCCTTCTTCTTCCTGCCCTTCCTTCACCTGTTCCCTGTTTGCTTCAGCATCCTGGGAGGATTCTATCCGTTCCTCTGCCTGTGCTCCTGATCCATTCCAGCCTGAATCTGTGTGTTCCTGCCTCCAGCTCCCGACTGCTCCTGACCCCAGGGTCCAGCCTGGACTTTCCCAGGGCTGCCCTGCAGCCTCCGTGGTGACGTGAGAGTTATTGGGGGGAAGGGGAAAGGAACGTGGGATCAACTTTTCCTGTATATTTGTATATATTTAGTAATTCTTCCCATTTATCATTACTGCTTCATTAAAGTTGTGTAGTTTAGTTTCCAACCCATAAGCCTCTTTCCCTTATTCTCTCTCCTTTCCTTATCAGGGAGGAGAGGGGGATTAATAGAAAAATCTGTTATTCAGTTTAATTGCCGGGCCAGTGTTAAACCCTGACAGGGGTGTTGTGTTCAGAAAGTTAATTCTTGAAATACATTGTGCTAGGCGTGTTTAGGAGTTTGTAGAAAGCTTTGTTAAAGCTTCTGTATGTGTTTTGCATACCTTCACTGCAGAGTGGGAGTGCTCTGGTACTACACCCATAGATAATGGGCCTTGATTATGGATATCAGCCCTGAAAATTTCTGCTGTCAAAGTGGTGTGGTTGGACATATATTTAATTAAAGGAAATTTAATTAATATGAGACTGAGCAGTGGGAATAAATCTGGCACTGGGCACAAACCAAAAGTCTGAGGCTCAAACCACAGGTTCTTGATAAGATCTATGAACTGTGTTTCTCTAGTAATAATTTCTCTAGACCATCCAGGCAGCTGAGTGGAAAATCAGAGCAGGAGTGCCAGGCATTAGTTCTGGATGATTTTGTTATGTAAGAGAAACAGAGTGCTTCAGGTAGCATCTCATCTGTTTCTTCTGCTGACTGAGAAAGAAAGTTTCTGAGGTAGATCCAATCAGTTGTTCTGTAAACATCTTAACGTTTCTCTCAGGCTGTCACTGTCAGCAAAATCCATAAGGGAGAGCTGGTGGTAACACAGAAGCAGAATGACAGTGCCCTGCAAGGGTCTGGTTAATACTAAAAAACTAGATGTAATTTATCAGAATTCCTTAAATACTGTAGTTTATCTTTATGCTAATCGTGCATAAATGTCCAGTTTTAAGAAGAAATAAACCAGGGAGATTATTTTTTGGCATCCTCGAGACTTCTCCATATTTGCTTGAGGTATTTCAGACTTGGAAAGGAGTAAAGAGGTTTGATATCGTGTCTGTTCCAATTTTGGTCTTTTTGCTGACATAGCTAGAAGGGGGGTAGTTACAAATTGTTGCTGAAGCTTTGTAAATTGGAAGTCAAAGACACACTATGAAGAAATTATATTACAGTGTCCTGATATCTATTGAATAGGTGGTCCAGCTGTACATTACTTTGACTTTTAGTGTGGTTGCATGTAAGAACCTGTAATCTCCTGCAGTCAATTCTTTATCTTAAAGATTGTGAGACACAATGCAACCAGAAAACATGACTAGTGAATGGACTGCAGGACTTCTAGTCAAGTGAGCTAATCTCATTTCCAGCTCTGCTACTGATTCTTTGTAAACACTTGACACATCACTCAATATTTGTACATCACTTGCAGTATCTTTAAATGCCACCTGTCCCTAGAAACAACTTGGGAATAAAATTGTTTACTGCTTCTTCAAGAGAGTACCTCTGGGTCACAGATGGAGGAGATCCAGTTTGTATATGGCTGCTACACATCTGTGCTAGGGCTCCTGCTTTGGCAGAAACTAAGTTTAACAAGTGCTGAGAGCTCCTTTGAAGGTCATCCTGTCCTAAATATTCACGAGGTTCTGCTGCATTTTATGTCTGTCAAGAAATCTCCTGATTCCTATTGCTCTTTAACCAGCATTTTGAAAACAGGAGGGCTTTTTTTAGAAGTGCTCTTCTCCCAGAGCTACCTACTCTCCCTCTCCATCCACTTCAGGCTCCTGCTCTCAGTTTCTCTGCATCTGGTATTGCTGGAGCCTTCTCTCCATCCCTTCTAACTCTTATTAAATGCAGTTTATCTCTCTGCTGCTAAGCAGTCTATTGATTCACTTCAGAGTTTATTAGATTATTGCTGTCTGGGTTTTGTATTTTTTTTGAAGTGTTTTTTCAGACATGTATATGTGCACGTGTGAAACTAAATGAATAAGCAGGGACAATGTACAATTATTTTCATGGCTACAGCCACCACTGTAACATTATCATTTAAATGCTTGCTGAGCATTCAGACAGTGAAGGTCTGTACTGCATGCTCTGCAGTGGTGGAGCCCCAGGGTAATGTTTTTCATAGATGTTTATTCCTAAATACTCTTGATGGAAATAGAAATGCCACCAAAGCTCCATATGTAGTTTCAAGTACTGGGAAAAGAGGGAACAGAGGGGCCTGTATTGTTTCAAAAATGGCACTAAAACTTTAAAATGTGTCTGGAAAAGCAACTGAGATGCAATAGGTCTGTTTGAGAGGAAGAAGCGATAAAACCAAGTAGAAAATTGATCTGCAAAACCTGCAACTTTATTTGTGAAATACCCCTCCAGCAGAAGCTTAGACACTTGAATGAAAATACACTGCCAGTGTTGAGGTTAACCCCTAGCAGCCCAGAGCTGTTTCCATCACTTATGCCTTCCTAGGGTGACCTTTACTGTTACCTTTGCATGATTTCTCTAGCTAGCAAAGGCAAAAAACCCAACAAAGGCAGTGCCTTACACTTGTGTCTGAAATTATTCGTATTTGTTTAAAATGACTAGTGCACTGCACTGTTGTATTTTGTGGTGGAGACGTGTCATGCCCAATGGTGTTAAGATTTTTCATTGTGCTGGCAAGGATCAGACCTCTGCTGGATCAGTTTCAGTTTCACCAGCTGGTGGAAGCAGGACCAGGAATTTGGGGATTACAGATGTTCATGCAACCAAAAGGGAAGCAAGTAATGTTTAAAGGGACATTGTGAAATTTTATCCCAGGGACCTGGCTTTTATTTTCCTGAAGACATGAAAACCTCAAAAGACTTTTCAGTGTCACAGTTCATTACTCCCCCCCTTTGTTCTTGGGGGTCTGTCCTCCGTTAGGAAAGTGTTCTTCTCAGAATCTTTAGTTCAACAAAATGAGATGGTTACACCAGAAGAGACTCCATCTTTTTATGTAAAATCTCCAGTTTGCTGTGGGTGTGTTTGTACAGGCATAAGCTTCAGTTTAGCAAACTCAAACACGTACCAAAGCCCTGCTAATGCTACTTGATCATTTGTCAAAGAGCCTTGTACTTGAGACACACTCTTTGTATGCAGAAAAATATTTAAGTAAACATATATGCATATAGGGTCAAAGTAAGAGATGTCATATTTAATATTAAAAATGACCCAGACTGTGTGGGTCATGTGTAAAAACAACTGTGGGCTCACAGTTTATTTGTAGGATAACGTCTCTTTCAAAGACCTTTTTTCTGTTCACCCTATTTTTAAAATGATTTTTATTTCTTTGCTGAATTATTCCCTTTTCAGCCCTCTTTTAGTAAGTTTTTTACTTTCTGTAGCAGAGCCACTGGTGTGGTACAGCCAGAGGTTTTCTGTTCCATTCTTCTGCTAAAGGCTTCCTCCAGCCTGGCTTTATTTTAGCCTGCTGAAAAGAAATTCCATTGCTCTTCTGCTTATTTTAGACAAGCTCCACTGTAAAGTCAGCATTGGTTTGATTGAAGGAAAAACCCCCAATTTATCCTCTTCTGTATCAGATTTTCTCTACTGCCATATATTCTGTTATATATTATTTTATTTTACTGTGTTTCTGCAGCTAGTGCTCTCCTGTGCAGTCTCAGGTTCTCATCTCATTGTCCCTTAACTGTGGTTCTGTTGATATAAAACCAAGGGCAAATTGTTGATGTTATCCAAATTAGACTACATTGCTGGAGGAGTGCAGGTTGAATTTCAGGTGTTAAGAATTCCTTCACCATGCACCCTGCATCTTTGTGCTGCTCCCCTTTTCCACACCTGCTTTGCTGGAGCAGTTTCCATAGCAATAACCACTTCAAGTTTTCCAGAAGTGTTACAGGAATGATTTTTCTATCTCCTACTCCTCCTCAACAATTCAGGAAAATGGAGGAGCTTATTAGAAATACCTTTTCGTCCTCTGTGCCTAGGTAGGAGCCTAGCACTGCAATCCCAGGTAAAGCTGTCTGCAGGAGGAGGACCCCAGCTGGGCTGCCCACTGCTGCAATTTGCTTGACCTCATCTAGGTTGCCTTCCCTTCTCTGTCCACTCAGGCAACAGTATTTTTATGCTGCTCTGACTTCTGAGAAGAATAAGCAGGACAAATGTACCCCCCCTCAAAAAAAAAAAAAAAAAAAAAAAAAAAAAAAAAAATTCTGAAAATTATGAAAAATGATTATATATCTTAAGACTGAGAGCCAATAATTCAAGTTTCCATCACATTTCTTTCTTCTGCCAGGCATGTGAGATACTACACAACAGTTCATCTTGCAGCTCAGTAGCATCTGGGAAAAAATAAATCCCTGGAGAAGAAAGCATTAAGCAGCTGCCTGGAAACCCTCAGGAGTCTGACAAAGTGGGGACATGGATGTTAATGGGACATAGCAGCAATTATCTTTAAAAATAATGCATACAGGGACAGATATGAGGTTGTAGTTTGAAAGTAAAGTGTAGGGGATGGGATCTGTATCAATGTGGCTAATCCTTACCTTGTGATTTACAAGGCCAGAGCAGGATGACCTGGTGAACTTGGGTATCCATGATACTAATGTCTGAGGAGTGATTCTGGTAGCCTAGACCTACAGCAGTAGGACTGAGCATGAGGATATTGCAATTTCTAAATCCATGAGCAAGCTGTTATGCCAAAAAAAAAGAAAAGTTATTATTGGGTAGAAATATGTTTAAAGTTGTTTATGGACAAAGCTGTGAATTTTTCTAGAGTGACAACTTGAAAAATAGCTCCCAAGCATGATGGGACTAAGTTATTTTTAAACAAGGTTTGCATAACCAGAGATCTTGGAAACTGCTGACCTTGTCTGAGGCACTTTCTGAGTGTATGGTTCATGTTTAACCTTCACATTTGGAGCTGAAGTAGTAGAACATAAGAAAGCTTTATTTTTACACTCTTCCCCCAGATTTGTGACCAGGCAACAGCAAAGCTGTGAAGTTCATGGGAAAAGCAATGAGCCTCATTCAATGCTAAGATCATTTATGATCTCCACGTGTCCTTGGGTTTTTACGCCATATCTGAATTCTGCCAGACCCCTCACTATCTAGGTTTTCCATCTCACCATTGGTTTCAGCCTCAAAAAGACTTCTTGAATGTTTTAAAATGACCGTAATGTCATTCCTTAGTTAAAAAAGAGCTTTGCTTCCCTCTGGTTTTTTCCCCTTTCAACATCAATCGTTATTTTAAATAATTTACACTCTTTTGAATTTACACACCTGATTGTGCTACCTGGAGTGCTCAGTGAGAAGTGGGTTCTTTGTAGAGCTTGCAAAGATCAGCTGAGAAATTAGTTAACACCAAGTAGGTGGAAGCTGCTAATTGAAGTACTAAACCTGCAGGTGTTAGGGCTTCTACAGCAGCCTGGCCAAAGTGGCAGTGATGAGTTTATTCCTGGCTGATTCTCCAGGAAGCATGGATGCTGTCTTTGTAGAAGAGTTGTTGCTGAACAAACCATGAATTGGAAATTCCCAGTCTCTGTGTTTCATCTGAGCTGTAACATTGTGCTGTTGTGTTTTGCACACATTTACACACGCAGACTAGTAGAGAGAAGGTTGGGGAAACTCACTAGTTTCCCCTTTTTACAGTTTCTTTAAGGTTCCTTTACTTGGAAATCCCAGGTGTTACACTCTCACAGACTTTAAAAATCCATTTTGACAGCATAATCTTGGAAAAAAGACAGAGCATTTCTCTAGGAAAGTGTCATAGCCACATACAAGTTTGGGTTTTAATTATTGCTACACCCTCTAGCTATAATAAAAGAACTGTCAGCGTATTCATGCTGTCCTTATTCATATACAAAGGTTTGGAAAGTAGTGTTTTAGAGTCATTCTGAATTGAGGTTAGGTCTTTGTCATCATGACTTTCATCTTGGTTTGGTGACTGATCAGTTCAGCTGTCTGAATTGGGTATGTGCAAAGACAAGCAGAGTTGTGCTTTTGCATACATTCAATTTTAATATTTATAAATCAGAATCTGCCTCCATTTAAAAAAAAATGAAGTGTCATTGCCTTCAGCTTATGGGCCTTATTGCCTTCAGCAGCTGCCACCACCATTAAAACTTTGAAATGCTCCTTTGAGAACTCTGAGAGTGCCTCTGTCTGTGCCTTGTGGTCTGAGCTTACAGGTGGGAGCAAAATATCCCTTAGTACTCCAGAGTTTAGACAACAGATCAAAGACTTGAGGTTTAAGTAGCTGCCATTCTATCTGCCTATCTGCATAGGTAGTTGCAAAGTTCTAGATGAAGGAGAAAGTCTTGCTGCTGCCAAACTATAGGTGGAGTACTGCTGTTAACTTCCTTGGAAGCAGCACTGGGTCCTAAGCAAGGAAAACACTTCACTAAGCATAAGCCAGACCTCTGGTAGCTTTTGGCAGAAAGTTTATTCTCATTGTCCTAGCGGCTTAAACATGGAAGCAGAAGTGGTCTTCTGGACCTCTGCAGGTCTCAGCTTCTACTTTGCTTCAGAGGTGATGTGTAGAGGAAGGCTTTCCTGGATATTTCTAAGAGCACCTACACACCTTATGATACAAAAAGTTGTGATGTAGCTGTGGGTGGGTTTGCTCCAAAACCAGAAGAGACTGTAACCAGTGGCATAATATTTGTGAGGAACAGGGCTGATGAGCTCAGGTGCACTCCCTCGGTGTCCTGGATGTGCTTCTGTCAGGACCTACACTGATGTTTTCTTCTGCCATTACACTGCACAGACTGGGATTTATGAGGGGAAGTAGGACATGTAAGAAGTTATTGCCCTCTTTCTTGGCCATGTTTCTACATGACTTTGGCACCACAGGTGGTGCTACACTGTGGTTGGGGGTGGTGCCAGCAGCATGAGGGGTGGGCAAGTGGTAGGTGGCAAGGGCTAAAGTCTCTTTCTAGGGCCTGAGGTCTCTTGGGATTCTGTTGTCTCTAAAGCTGTCTGCCCATGCTCAGGTGTATGACAAAATGTGATCTGCCTCTCTGCAGCTGGTAAAGCTCTGCTGTAGCCACACTCCAGTGCAGATCCTCCTTTCTGAGAGTCTTTTCCTACCAGGTCTCAGCTTCTGGCAATCAAACGTGCCCCTGCTCTGCACATCACACAAGGAAGAAGCCTTAGCTCTGTTCACACAGACATTTGCCATGTCTGCAATGTAAGGAGACAGTCACACACCAGCCTGGACACATTATTCATGCCTTTAAATGTTCAGTGCATTAGTAAGTTGTGTGCTGTAATATCAATACACTGCAGCTGAAGCCATGCCTCAGTTTCTGCAATGTGAAATAGTGTCTACACGTTAGGGGTCTTAATAAATTAATTTGTAACTCTTTGTCATGATTTTAACATCTTGTTCTGTGCATCTCTTGCCTTGCAGGTCTGTCACAAACATGATCTTGTGCTCTAGATTTGAGTTGATAATCAAATAAATCCTGAAGACTTTTTCCTGTGGACTTTGTACACAGGAAATAAGAAGGGACTGCAGAGCTAAAGTTGTCTATTTGTGTAATTTCACGGTGTGTTTTGGCTTTCTGTGTTTCACATCTAATTAATGAACTCCCTTGGCAAGTCTGGAGGTTGCATAGCTCTGAGCTCATTATTGGCACTTTCCAAACAATGACTGTAAAATGTTCTGAAGAAAGTGGTAGTGGTTGGATGTTGTTTTGTTGGGGTTTTTTTTAACAGCAAGGTCACTAGGATGTCTTCCTTTGTATGTCTTTTCCTCATTCTTTTCTTGCTTTCCTTCCTTATTTCTGAAGGTCTTCTCAATGAGTAACTTGTGACAAAGAACCATGGTGAGCATGGGTGCTTCCACTGCGCCAGGCATTGGGCAAGCTGTAATACCAATACACTGTGGTCTTGCTTTATGGAGACTTTCGGCTCTTGTGTTGATCTGTTTCAGCCTAGACAAGGGTTTACCCTTGAGCAGTTTGACTCCCAGCACCACAGAACTGATCAGTGACACTTACTTAAGCCCACACCCTTGTTTCATCTCTGAATCCTGTCAGCTAAAGCAGGTGGTGTAACTGGGTGGCTTTTGGCCTTTCATACCACAGTTAGTCTTGTGAGGCTGGTGGCTTTGTATACAGAAAACAGCTTGCTTCAATACTATGTGTCTGGCCAGATAAGTAGGATATAAAATAAGTGTAAGCTCAGACTGAGAGTTTGGGCCATGACATCAGTTGATTTCACCCTGTGGATCAATGAGCACTACCTGGAGCTTGGCAGGCATGGCATGGCCATGGCAGAGCTGGCTGTGTGTGAGCTCCAAGCTCCGTGTGCTGCAGCATCCTGGAGGCCAGGGGAGGGCAGAGCAGCCCCCAGGGTGGGCATGGAAGTGTCCCAAATCAGGGGATCAGTGGAGTTATGGATTGGTAGGTGTCAAGCCTGCAGACCTTCCCAGTTCAAGTGTTTGGCTGCACTTGAATTCTCTACCCTCAGGGGAGAAGAAAAAGCTTTAATTTATGAAGTGTCACAACACATTACAGCACATCACATCCCAACACGCCACTGCATGGAGCTGGCATTTGTTTGCTTTAATTCCTCAAAACAGCTTTTATTTAGAGCAAATGTTCCCTGTTAATTCAAACAGTTCTCATTTTCCTGTGCTCTGTGCTTGCTGATTCCCATGGGGAGAGTTGTTCCTGCAGTGCTTTTCCCTGTGTTGGTACGCTGTCAGGCCTTGTCAGGGGGTTTAATTATTTTTCCTATTAGTAGTGGAGAATTTCTTTGTTGCCTCTCAACCCAAAGCTTCAGTAGAAAGAATGCACTTATACTTTTTTGGTTTTAGTATTCTGACATACCAAGTGCTTTGCAATCCTGCAAAAAATTGGGAGTGGCAATGGAAGTCAATGAAAGCCAAGCAGCTGCTGCTTCCCCAAGGGAGGACACAGCCTCCCAAAGCCAGCCAGCACCCACGGGCTGTTTTATCTCCTGAAGCTGTTCTTTGACAAGGCTCTGACAAGCTGAAGTTTGTCAGCAAATAGTCAAGCCTCAAGCCTAATTGGTTTTAATACTCTGTTGTGGTGGAATCTGCACAAGCACAGATGAGGCACCTTCACCTGTAGTGAAAAACTAGAGAAGATTTCATCTTGTGTATTCAGCAAAAAGTTTTCATCTTGTGTGTGTATGTGTTTTGTGGGAGGATGAGGTTCTCTCCTGCGAATAACAAGTACTGGCATGTCATGTGAAAGGCTAACATGAAATAAGAAGGGAAGTTCAGCCATCCATCTCCTCATGTGCAATACATCTTTTGTCTCCTGCGTGAGTAACATCTGTACAGGTACAATATTACAGATCTTTGGGATATGAATTTTAGAATGGCACATTTAGTACCACATCTAAGTTTACCTGGAGATTCAGTGGGACTTTGGCTTTCCAAGTGAAGACTGAAAGTTGGGCCATGCCTAGTTTGGCTACGTTTTGTTTTCTTTGGGGAGATATATATCTCGTCTATTTGGCAATTAGTTGCTATACACCCTTTTTACAGGTATATGTGGACTCTTGCTCTTTTTTAAACAACTTTATGACAGTTGGGAAAGCTCTTGAAGCAGGAATGCTCTTTTATCTTTCTTCAGTTGAAACAAGCAAACAGGTCAGGTGTTTATTAATGGTATTGCTGTTTGTTTTCATGCATCTTGTTTCTTTTCTCCCAGTCTCCTTCATTATCCTTCATTTTGCTGTGTCTCCTGTAAGGTGAGAGCCAGAACTGACTGTGCTCAAAAGAGGTTTCTGCATCTCACTTCTCCAAGTGATTCAGTGCATTAGCAAATCCTACATCTATGTTGCACCAAGCCCTGTGTCACACTTACTTCTCCTGGAAGCTGTTGCTGTCAGAAAATGTAATGGCAAGCAAGGTGAGAAGGACACTGAACAAGCAGTGGAAAGTACTACAGTTCTTGATCCTTGCTCTATGTACATTCCTGGAAAAATTTCTGCAGCTTCCTTTCTTGATCCTCTGCTTGGAGCCATACTCATCTCTAGCTAGCTACTGCAAAAACAAAATGGAAAAAATTCAATGTGACCAGCAAGGTTTCATTGAGTAAACATACTATGTGCAAAAGTCTCCATGAAGAGCTTGTGTCTCTGGTGCCTCCTTAGATAACTGTCTCCTAGGCTTTGGGAATCACAAATAAATTAGCCCTTCTGGAAACCACACATCGTGAAAACAAATCTGCCTTGGCTTCTGAGCATATTGAAATGATGGAGCAGTAGGCTGGGCTGTTGGGGAAAGCAAGAACTTAAGACCTTAGAATAAGGTCTTAGAATAATGTTAGAACTGTTTTATTTTCAGAAGCATTTTCTCTTATGGTTAAAAAAGCTAAACAAGTAGTGGAAGCTGTTTTGAAATGGAGAGTGAGTGGGGGGAATGATGTGAAGCAGGAGTGATAAGTGAGCAAATAAACTTATCTGTTGTTAGGGGAGTCTCAGCAGAATCAAAAGCACTGTTTATGTAATTTAATAGCAGAGTGTGCCTCTTGCTTTCTTTTTCCTTGCCTGAAAACTATTTTTGTTCTATTACGTTGCAAAGTAACATGCATACATTTAATTGTAGGTGGTTGTGATTTTTGTTTCCCATGGTGTCTCCAGATGTCTGTGTAGGACTTGGCTCCTCTCCTAAAATGAAGAACTGCAAGGAGACTCTGAAATGTGATGGTCTAAACTTGAGCACTTGAAGCAGTCCTTTTAGTAGTGGAGGGATCAGCTAGTGCTGCTGCCACTCTGAAGTTACCAAAAGGGTGATGAATACTCCCTGTGGGTTGCATCAGGTTCCTTCCTCCCAAGTGTTAACCCCACAATGATAGGCTGCCTGTAAGAAAAACCTAAGGGATTTTTCACTTACAAATACCTATAAAATTTATGTATGGTTGTTTTTCCTCCTTGATAACAGCATATTATTACCCCAATGTCTGTCAGCATTTCTGTAGAGCTGATCTTGCCCAACCAAATAGCATCTCCTTCTCTGGGCAGAAACCCAACTCATTTTCTTCCTTTATCCTGTCCTTCCTTCCTGTTTCTCACTGTTCTCCATATTCAGTGGTAGATAAATAGTAACTTCTGTAGAAACAATAACTGCTCAGTTTATTCCATGCTGCTTTATGCTTTCTTTTTTTTGCTCATCATTTTTGGATTTTGGGGTTTTTTCCAGGATTATTATTTATGAGGTAAAACTCAGAAAGCTTTTCCAAGTGCAACGAATGCCAAGGTTTTCCCTGCTTTGGGCATGGAAGCCTAAACATTTTTGACAATTTTCATTTAGTACACGAGTGACCCACTCAGTGTATGAAAAACATTTTCTGTTTTGTACTTGGGAGACCACTGTGTTACCAATTAATTCTCCCAAACCCAAAAGCCATTTGACAAACCCCAAGCAGTTTTGGTTTTCTGTCTGCAAGGATTATGTGTGAAACTGCTTTTGAATGTGTTGTTTCTTGTCTGAGATGCATTTCTCTCAAGGGAGCATGTGACACTTCAGTCCCATTCCTGCCTTGCATTCCTTGTGTAATTTAAGGTGTTGGCCTTAACCTTTAAAGCTTAAAATAGGATGAATGGTGTGTGGTGTAGCTCAAGTGAAGCCGTTGATTTCCCATCCTGCCAACAGCCAGTTGGTTTAAGGAGGAACTGTTTAACTTGAGGCCTTTGGTTCTGTGATACCTATGATGTGTTGTTTCAGCAGTGTCTGAATGTGTCATCCTTTAAGACAAACAATAGATTCTTCTGTGCACTGAATGTGGAAAACAAAGGTGTGTTGGATGGAGCAGAGCACAGCAGAGAAAAATCCCTGACTCCACAGAGCTCTGTGGGAATGGGGAGGTGGACATCATGTGTACATCTCCTGACGTTATACAAGCATGAGACAGGTAAAATCATAGAAGCTGTAAAAAAAATTACTAAAATTGGGGATGACAGGAAGCAAGTATGGAATCTTTTCCTCTGGCAGGTCAAATGAACAAGCCAGGGTCTGGGAGAAGTATCTGTTGTTTTGAGCAGCTACCTCTCCCTTTCTTATTTTTTCTGTCCCTGGAAATCATTGGAACAAGATGACAGGTTCCCTCTGCTGCCTTGCTCAAGCTGGGTTAGACAGAACCCATTGATTCACTTAATTTTTACGTCCTCTGACCTGTTCCATGATCTGTACTTCATTCTCCACTACTCCTTACTGCCTATTGTAGTGGATAACGTGAGCTTTCTGGGAAGCTTTGTCTTTAAATGACATTTATTTGTATTGCTTAGTTCCTTAATGCATTGCTTTGCCTTCAGCAAAAGAAAAATGTACTTGAATGAAAAGGGTAATAGCAGTGAAAGAAGAGGGTTGTTATGTATCATAATGTTAGCATTCTTTGGAGAGATGCTGCTGTAGTTGGAGGAACTAATCTTTGCTTGCATAAGTAGAGAGAAATGCTGGCAGTTTACAGCATCCACTCATACCCAGATGTCAACTCACATTTCCAAAGAGAATCATCAAGTCAGGAGATAAACAGCTGGTACAGGCAAAAGGCAAATAAGCTTGTAAGGAAAAAAAAGTGTTAATTTTTATGAAGTATAGTGTGCTGGCATCTAAACAAATGAAAGTTAACAGCCAAGAGCAGGGAAGTGAAAGGGATCCTTTTTGGTTTTAACATCGGAAAATTAAAGTCTTGGTTTAGCAGCTTCAGAGCTTTCCTCTATTTTTATATGAAGTTTCTTCTTACACAACTTCAAACTTGACAGTGACAAACTGAGATTTATCATTGATGGGGTTTGGACATTCCCACAGCCCTGAATTGATGTGCTTTAAACTGGCTGAAACACCACAGTATGGCCACACATGACTTTAATTTTAGATTTTAACCTGGTGTACATGTCTCGTGATCAGAGAGAGTCACAGTAGCTGCCTCAAGGCCTTTATAGCCAAGAGACAAAGTAGTCCTTGGAGACAAAGTCTGGATAATATAGAGTGCTGAAAATTAGAGTCTCTTTCTTCCTGTGAATTGAGGCATATGCCTGAACTTTTAGGTACTGATCAGTAGATAATTAGTAAACAGCTATATGTAAAAGCAAAGTGTTTCTGTGGTCAAAGAGCATAGAATTGTAGCTGCAGAGGAAGTCAGTACTGGGATTGTTGCTGAGAGAGTATTTAATAAAGAATGTCAACTTGCAGCATTCTTTGCAGGGAATGGGAAACCAGCAGGTCTGCTGCTGGCCTGTGGTAATCCTTCTGTACAGGTTCCAGGAGGTAGGTTTGCATCCTAGTTGGGTTGATAACAAAGCAGAGTAAACAAGTCTTTAAAAAACCCTAAAAAAGAGCTATAAATTCTCTACTCCTTGAAGGAAAATAAAGTGAAGAGTATTTACTGCCTTCCTCCCTCTTGTTCATTCTCACTCCAGTCTTCTAATGCTCACAGGGCCTGGCAGGGTTTTATGTGGAAATTGTCAGGATTTTCTCCCAGTTTTTTCTCAGATAATTCAGTTGAGAGGTTATACAGAACTGAACTGTTTGGAGACTGGGAATTGCTAAGCTATAGGCTTTAAAATGTTCTCAGGCTCCTATCAGGACAGAACAGTTCGATATTTATTGGATGTGCTGCTAATTGTCTGAAAAATCCATCTTTCCTACTTTCTTTCATTTTTTTTCAAGGTCATTTGCTGGGGTCTGGCAAGGACAGGAGGGTAAGCAAGTGTCCTAGCTTTCTGAGATCTCAGCCTGGCAGACTGTACTGAAAATTGCCATGGTGACTTGTAATTTACACTATGTGGTTCCATGTGTTGCTTGCCAAGTGAACAGGGACTTGCTGGCAGCCTGTGTACTGTCCTGGGATGTGAATCCTACCGTCTAGCTGAGCCCACGCACCACCTCCAAGTTTGTTGTGTATCAGGATATGTGACAGGTTGTGCAGAAAGCCAAGCAACACAGCTTGGAGAGTAGACATGGAGGCATGTTTGTGTGTGTGTATTATTCAGAGGAGGTCTCCTGGTTAGTGAGGACAAGAGGTGCAAGTGCAGCTCATCCCCAACAGCCATGCCTCTAGCTGCAAGACCCCTGTGGCAATTCTGAGTGCCATCTCTCCCAGTAACAGAACCTCCAGCCACCACCCCTTCCCTAACACCAGCAAATAAATTGTAATGAGATGAGCTGTCTTAGCTATTACAGTATTTACAGGATAAATAGTTTCCACTTCACAGCCATCAATACCTCCCCCCTGTAAATCCATTAACTTCCTGACTGCTATGTGCTGCCTTACTAATGGGCTGACACTGATTTAAGGCTAGAAAAAAAAAACTGTTCAGAGCTCTGCATTAGGGAGAGTAAGTGTAAATTGTGACCACATCATTTGGCCTGGAACTAAAAATGTCTGCAAACGTGACACGTTTCAAACCATGCAGCCAGTTGCAGCAGTGATGGTGCAGAATGTTCTAGTCTTGGTGGATCAATAGGAAACCTGGAATTAGCAGTGGTGGCTTTCAAACTATATAATCTTAAAACTAGAGGAATGAGGCTGATATGGACCATTGTGCTTGCAGATCTTGGTGACAGCGAGTTCCTACATCAGTAAAAACCTTCCAGAAAAAGAAAAAACTTTACTTGAGCCTTGTTCAGTTCTTCTCTTGGACCTGTCAGGGTAGCATCAAATGGTTACTATTTTTAAACTTTTGTAGCAGATTGTTTTAGAGGAATTGAAACAGACTTCACTTACTTATTGATGGCTGGAAACAAATACCCTGCAGCCTCCCTCTTGCATTCCTAGTGTGACCGAGAGAGGAGAAGTGTAGAATCAAAATAGAAGATCTATCACATTCAGCCTGCAAGGCTATTATTTGAGCTGTCTCAGAAATGTTTAAGTTTTTTGCTGTTGTGTTAAAGCATTGGCAGTTGCATTTTGTTAAAGATGACACAAGCAGAAAGGTTTTGTTTGAATGCAACCCACATGATCTTCAGGGATTTATATAAAACAGACTATGAAGCTCTTTCTCATTTTCACATTTTGCAGATTGGCCTTCTTGTTTTGTGATGCAGTGAATCTATGTATTTCAGAGCCTGGGGGGAAGGAGAGGGGAAGAAAAAAAAAAATAAAAAAATCCTCCTCTGATATCTTTTAGGTGTGTTGGTTAAAGTCTCTATACAGATAGAGTATAGATACAGCTGGACTCTTAGCAATGTAGGCTGTTCCAGGACAGTTCAGCTGCCTACGGGCTAGTGATGGGATGATGTTTCAAATTCTTGCTGGCCTCTCCACAGTGATGGATTCTGCATTGTGCTGTATCCTTGAGCAGCAATTTTGCAGGTGGAACTATGTGACACTGAGTGGCTAATACATGAGCAGCTATACTGGCTTTATCTAGCATGAGTAATCAGCACTGAACCCACCTTCTCCAAAGGTGCAAACCTCGTGTAATTTTGCTGCTGATGTCCTTCTCATGAACCTTTCCTCTCCTGTTTAGGTTGTTTCAGTCAAGGAAATAGGACAGGCAGTGAGAGGATGATTACTAACTCTATCCTGAAGCACACAGTGAGGACCAGTCAGAGTGACATTTTTTTTCCTACTTCTTCCCTTCCCATTATTATAGTACTAGAGGGTGATGGCCAGTCTCCATCAGAAATAAGCCTTCTGATTCTGTTTGATGGAGGACTGTGTAGAAAAAAAGTATAGCAAGAACTTGTGAGATGCAGCCTGTCTCTTCCAGGAGGTGAGAACTAAAAGGGCAGGTTGCTCTGCACTCTGTCATCGAGTTCACCTGTGTGTGCTTTTGGAATGAATGAGGGTAGGAGGTTTCCTACAGGGCTGTTCGGGCATAAAGCAGCCAACCATGCTGACACCATCCCCCACAGCATTCTCCTGAAAAAGCTGTCAGCCCACAGCTTGGACAGGAGCACCCTGTGCTGGGTTAGGAACTGGCTGGAGGGCCGGGCCCAGAGAGTGGTGCTGAACGGGGCTGATCCAGTTGGCGGCCAGTCACTAGTGGTGTCCCCCAGGGATCAGTGTTGGGCCCAGTTCTGTTTAATATCTTTATTGATGATTTAGATGAGGGGATTGAGTCCATCATCAGCAAATTTGCAGATGACACCAAGCTGGGGGGGAGTGTGGATCAGCTGGAAGGCAGGAGGGCTCTGCAGAGGGACCTGGACAGACTGGAGAGTTGGGCTGATTCCAATGGGATGAGGTTCAACACGGCCAAGTGCCGGGTCCTGCACTTTGGTCCAAGCAGGTCCAAGGAGGTGATTCTGCCCCTGTACTCAGCCCTGGTGAGGCCACACCTCGAGTCCTGTGTCCGGTTCTGGGCCCCTCAGGTCAGGAAGGAGATTGAGGTGCTGGAGCAGGTCCAAAGAAGGGCAACCAGGCTGGTGAAGGGACTGGAGCACAG
>JAAWXA010000028.1:4624691-4712655 GCA_038090715.1 Florisuga fusca | reverse complement strand
GTGGATATATGTGAGCCAGATCACATGCTATACACACTGAAGTTTACTTTCTGTACATACCACTAATATGTCTTGAGTTTTTTTCACTGCTTTAAATGCTGACTGAATCCCCTTCCTTCAGTGTCTCCAACTGTCTGAAAAACAAGGTATGAAGAGAGAGACTTGGATGAAAAGAGTAAGAGAACAGAAGTGTCGTATGTTGATTCATGAAGCAACAAAATGAGAGGTATCAACACTTATTCCTATTCCTTTTTATGAAAGTATCATTGCTTTGGGAACATTTAGCTGTAAAGAGGAACCAGGGCTAGTCCAGACTTTTTACCTCAGAAAGAATGAGAATTTTGTCTCTGACTTCAACAATAGTAAGTTCACAGATCCTTTGCCAAACCATACAGTGAACAAGGAGGATGATGTGTCACAGCCACAGATGTGTAACACATAGCTGCCAGTAGCATCCTTTAGTGTAACAGCCATAGACTCCCTTCTGTGTTGATTAAAAAGCCCTTTCACAACTTCAGGCAAGAGAAAGAAAAAAAATACTATATATATATATAAGGTAAAATGAATAAGGGTAACAAAAAATGTAGGATTTTTTGCACATCTGTAAACTACCAGGTTTTGGAACAACCTAGGAGTTTCAGCTGCTACCAAAACTCTGGAATCTGTGTTGGAGAAAGGAATTTGCAGAACCAGAAAGAATAGGCAATGCCACACTGCCTGTCTCTAAAAAGGAGGGCTGGAGGGGGTCTGCAAAACATTTTTTATTTCAGGGAATGGTTATTTTGTAGTGAGACAGAAATTATCTCATTTAAATAACATTTTTCCTACAGCACTTTCTCAAAGCCCAAGGGCTGCTCTTCCAAAAAATTAGATTTTTGGCAGGCCCAGAGCTTTTCTCATATTTCTGTCTGTCCTACTCATACTATAAACAGTATTCTTACAAAATAATTTCTAGACTACAGTTTCTTCATCAGCCCACTGGAGGAGGAAGGAAAAAAAATGCGTTTTATGTAACAGCAGCTGCAGACAGTTACTTGGTTGTGCTGTAAAAATCTACCATTTGTTAGCAAACCAATCCAATTCTATGGCCAGGATTGTATGGGAGGTCAGGCTAGATGTTTGAATAACCATTTTTGGCATTAAAAACTATGAAAACAACTATTATTTCAGTACCATAAACAGTGTTATTAAATACAAATGCAAAATGTCTTCATTCTAACTGTCCCTTGAAATTTTTATATTGTACTGGAGTCACTCATCAAACTCAATGCACTTTATGGTCTGGGGATAAATTCAAGCTTCCTAGAGGCTGGAAGAGACTGTGGAAGATAACCAACACATACTAATAAGAATTCATGAGGAACAAAACTAAATTTGTGGCAACTGGGGGAAAAAAAATCCTTGTAAGTTTGCATTGAACTTCAAAAGAAAATATAGCATTCTCCTGAAAAAGCTGTCAGCCCAGCGTTCAGACAGGAGCACTCTGTGCTGGGTTAGGAACTGCTGCAGACCCCCAGAGAGTGGTGCTCAACGGTGCTGATCCAATTGACGGCTGCTCACCAGTGGTGTCCCCCAG
Source organism: Florisuga fusca (assembly GCA_038090715.1). Classification (NCBI taxonomy): domain Eukaryota; kingdom Metazoa; phylum Chordata; class Aves; order Apodiformes; family Trochilidae; genus Florisuga; species Florisuga fusca. The sequence goes on along the minus strand of JAAWXA010000028.1, from coordinate 4,711,079 downwards.
GGATCAGTGTTGAGCCCGGTTCTGTTTAACACCTTCATTGATGATTTAGACGAGGGGATTGAGTCCACAACTAGAAAATTCACACATGACACTAAGCTGGCGGGGAGTGTTGATCAGCTGGAAGGCAGGAGGGCTCTGCAGAGGGACCTGGACAGACTGGAGAGTTGGGCTGATTCCAACAGGATGAGGTTCAACATGGCCAAGTGCCGGGTCCTGCACTTTGGCCACAACAACCCCATGGGGAGCGCCAGGCTGGGCACAGAGTGGCTGGAGAGCAGCCAGACAGAGAGGGACCTGGGGGTTTGGATTGACAGGAAGCTGAACATGAGCCAGCAGTGTGCTCAGGTGGCCAAGAAGTCCAATGGCATCCTGGCCTGTATCAGGAACAGCGTGGCCAGCAGGTCCAAGGAGGTGATTCTGCCCCTGTACTCAGCCCTGGTGAGGCCACACCTCGAGTACTGTGTCCAGTTCTGGGCCCCTCAGTTCAGGAAGGAGATTGAGGTGCTGGAGCAGGTCCAAAGGAGGGCAACCAGGCTGGTGAAGGGACTGGAGCACAGATCCTATGAGGAGAGGCTGAGGGAGCTGGGGCTGTTCAGCCTGGAGAAGAGGAGGCTCAGGGGAGACCTCATCACTCTCTACAACTCCCTGAAAGGAGGTTGGAGCCAGGGGGGGTTGGTCTCTTTTCCCAGGCACCTCTCAGAAAGACAAGAGGACACAGTCTTAAGTTGTGCCAGGGGAGGTTTAGGTTAAATATTAGGAAGAATTTCTTTACGGAGAGGGTGATCAGACATTGGAATGAGCTGCCCAGGGAAGTGGTGGATTCTCCGTCCCTGGAAGTTTTTAAGAAGAGACTGATGTGGCACTCAGTGCCATGGGCTGGGAACCACAGTGGTAGTGGATCAAGGGTTGGATGTGATGATCTCTGAGGTCCTTTCCAACCTGGCTGATTCTGTGATTTCAAAGGGCTTCATGTTGCTGTCTCTAAAATCACCAGCATTTCTGTACGATCAAGATTGGTTTTGTGTTTTCTTAAAACTTCCCTGCAGAAATTGCCTTTTCTGGTTTTATCTGTGAATGCACATGCATACATGCCTGCCCAGAGGTATATTATATAAAATAACTGGCTGCTTTGGAAGGATGCTCCTTTTTACTTTTTGTCCTTCCTGCGAGTCTAATTTACAGTGTCCTGTGGTTGTTTGTGCTTGAGTAGATGACTGCAATATAATTTTGGGAAGAAAACAAATGAGACTTGGAAGCAGCAGAATAGGTCTGGTTGCAGGAGGATGGGTAACAAAGGAAATGTGCTGAAAAAGTGCTCTCCTGCTTTCCTCTTTTGTAGGGCTGTGTAATTTATAACTGTTCCCTGCAAAGTATCTGAGGCAGTGCCAGGTGGTGGGGAGTTAAATTAACCCCTGTGGCATGTAGTTATTGGCAGAGGCCAGACCTGTAGATCAATACCTTGGTGCAGTGAGTCGCTGTATGAACTGGGGAAGGTGAATCTGTAAGCTCCTTATTTCTCTGTTCTTTTTAATCACGGGGCCGTGTCTGGCAGTGATGAAGATGGAGCAGATGCAAATGTCTGATGCTTGAAGCTCTTTAATTTCTGAGTTGATGGGATGAAGCCAATGAAAAGCTGTGAGAAACTCAGAGAGCTTATAGTGTTATTGCCTTTTTCCAAGTTTCCTCAGTCCCCATTCTCCCTTTTCTTTCCTTCCCTTCCCAGCAGATCTGGTTACATTCAGTAACTACATGGTCTCTGCTTTGCTTGACCGACACAGATAATTTCTAGCATCACTAGCTAAGCCTATTTTTTATTATTATTATTAATAATGAAGGCTGGTTTAGTCTTGCTTAAATGGATTAGTCTTGCTTCTGCCTGATTTTTTTATTGTTTTTGCTGCTGGGGCTTCACTCTACTGATGAGAGTTCTTGCAGATAGAGTTACTGCCAAACTGGTAAATCACTGAGGCATATCTAATGTGGATCAGACTCAGGGCTGGTAGAACTGGGTTTTCAAAGAGCTACTGCACCAGAAGAGCATCTCTCATACCAAGAATGAGGATTTTCATTGTATCTGTAGAAGATACCTGCACAGCTGCTGAGTCAGCCCCCTCCGGTCAGGTGCTCTCAAAGCTCCTGGGCACACCAGTTTTCTGTCTGCAACCCCCTGAATTTGTGCCTGTTGACAGCTGAGTCTTCATGCTGCCCTGAAGACCATGTGTATCTTCTAAATCTATTACCACCCCCTCAACCTCCCTGTTTAAAAAAAAACCACTATGGTTACATTTTTCCCTGTTAAATTTTTCTAAATTTAGAGTTACCCGTTAATTTCCCAGTGCACTGGGAAATCAAGTAACATGTTGTTCTTTCCTAGCTGCACCTACTCTCCAGAGGACTGGAAGACTGGCATCCGTAGCCATTACCTAACAAAAAAATAAACAGAATCAAACAAGTATAATGAATTTATTATAAAGTCAAGAGCAACATGCCCATCAAAACAACTTCCTTTCCTTCCCCTCTCTATTAGTGAATTATTTTTGCATTTGAACAATGATGGGTCACTGTCCTTAAAATGAATTGTCCTTCAACTGAGACTTGAAGCAGCTCTGAGGTAAGGCAGTTGAACAGTGATAGCCATGGATGGATATTTTGGGTGCTTGTTTCTGTATTAGTGAAGCCTGAATTTATACAGTGACTCCTCAGCTCAACACCTGAGCTTGTGTCTATTGTTCTAAATCTTCTCCTGACCCTCAGCTTATGTTCTGGCTTCAAATTTTGTTTTCCAGTTCAGTTTTTGTCCTTGTTGTGGACATCCAGTTGCAGACATTGATCTTAGCCACTGCTCTCTTACCCTTAAAAGTTCATCTGAGCCACAGCTAAGATTTCTGGGTTTCCTATTGCTTTATTCTACTATTATGCCTTGCGGGATAAAAAACTGGTTGGATGGCTGGGTCCAAAGGGTTGTGTTAAATGGAGTTAAATCCAGCTGGTGGCCAGTCATGAGTGGTGTTCCCCAGGGCTCAGAGCTGTGGCAGCTTCAGTTTAACATCTTTATTGGTTATTTGGATGAGGGGACAGAGTGCACCCTCAATACATTTGCAGGTGACACTCAACTGGGTGGAAGTGTTGATCTGCTTGAGGGCAGGGAGGCTGTTCAGAGGGATCTAGACACTCTTGATTGATGGACCAAGGACAATTGTATGAGTTTCAACAAGGCCAAATGTTGGGTGCTGCACTGCTGTAACAACCCTCCTCCTTGGGGAGGAGTGGCTTGAGAGCTGCCCAGCAGAACAGGACCTAAGGGTGTTGGTTGACAGCCAGCAGTGTGCCCAGCTGGCCAAGAGGGCCAGTGGCATCCTGGCCTGTATCAGGAACAGTGTGACCAGCAGGACCAGGGAGGTGATCTTACCCCTGCACTTGGCCTTCTTAGAGGCCACACCTCGAGTATGTTGTGCAGTTTTGGATACAGTTCTGAAGTATAGGAAGGACATCAAGGTGCCAGAGAGGTGCAAAGAAGGGCAATTAGGATGATTATGGGTCTGGAGAAGAGGTTGTATGAGGAGAGGCTGAGGATGCTGGGGCTGTTGGCTGTTCAGCCTGGGAGAAGAGAGGGCTGAGAGGGGACCTTCTTGCTCTGTACAGCTACCTGAAAGGAGATTGTACTGGGGTGGATGTTGTCCTCTTCTCCCTCATGACAAGTGATAGGACAAGAGGTAACAGGTTCAAGTGACACCGTGGTAGGTTCAGATTGGATATTAGGAAACATTTCTTCACCAGAAGAGTGGTGAAGCATTGGAACAGGCTTCCCAGGGAGGTGGTGGAGTCGCAGCTGGGGGTGTTCAAAAAAACGGGTAGATGTGGCACCTTGGGAGATGGTTTAGTGGTTACAGTGGTGTAGGGCTGACAGTTGGACCTGATGGTCTTGAAGGTCTTTTCCAACCTTATAATTCTATGATTCTATCCTAAACCCATTGTCTCAACCCACTCTCTCTGCCAAGAAGGGGGAATCTGTGAAGATTTCTGCATCCTTGTTCCTAGTATAACCAAACATATTCCTGCATAACAATGGAGATATTATTTGTCTCAGTGTACTGACCATGTCGTCCACACTGGTTGTCCTCCATTCATCTTTTCATCTTCTTGCACACAGTAAATTCTTAATCCCTCTGCTGTCTTCCTTTTTATTCATATATGAAGGCCCATTTTAATATCTGCTTAATTCAGGTCCAATAAAATCTGACTCTTACACTGAAATAAGAACGTCTAGAGAGGAATTTTACCCCCCTTAGTTTTACTGGCAAAATATCAGATAGGGCCTTCACTAGACAAGTACATGTCAGTTTTAGATATTTGGATTGGGAAATGTTTGTATGAGCTTGAACAGAAATACCCAGTTTTAATTCTTACAACTTTTACCTCAGTGAAGGTTTGTTTATGGTCCCAAGACACTGGGTGAGGTTCGTGTGAAAGATTCTCAGGGTGAGTTCATGGGGCTTTGAGCTCTGATGACAACAACGTGCTTCATCTCAGCATTAACAGAGAAGTAACTGTGATCCTAAGAATTGTGTCCACCACAAGCAAAAAGCTAATGTTGCAGCAGAGCTACAACTATTAAAGACATTTTCTTTGGCTGGGTGGCATGAGGAGGGATGGTAAACAAACTGCTGCAAGGAACCCAGTGCACAAACAGGTAGACAGTAGTTAACATTGTCTGGATCCTGCAGAGGTGAACTTAGTGGCTTCACTGGTGTACTTCTGACTTGGCATTCATTATACTTTGTACATCAGCACAAAGATTCTTGTAGAGGAGGAGCAACTGAGATGGGAAAGGTATTGACATGAAATAGCAGGGGGGCAGAATCAGGTGCAGAAAAGGATGAGGAAAGATCAGTGGTCCCTTTTTTTTTCATCCCAGCATGGTATGTGTTTGGAGGACTGTCAGGAGAGCTGTGAATGAGTTTTCCAGACTGATTCCAGCTGGCTGGGTGAAGTCACTGGGCTTTTGAAATATTTGAGGCAGTGGTTTTGAACAAGTGACTACCTCAACACAAACAGGAATAAAGAAATCTTGTATAGTCTTGGCCATACAGTGACCTCTTTGTTCTGCCTTCACACTTACAGCAAAATAGCTTGGCTTGTTGAATTGGGAGACTTTGCATCCCTTTGTGGTCCATCTGAAGTCTGCCCGAGTCTGCACTGCAGACTGCTTCTGCTCTTCCAGAACTGAATTTTTATTTTCAGTTCTTAGAGTGAAAGTATTGAAGTGAAAAATACAGTGAAAACTGATAGCTGGAATCAGAAAAATCTTTTGATTTAAACCTGACCTTGGCAGCACATGATCCAGTACAAGTGACTGAGGGGGGAAGCTCCCTGCATCCCACTTGATACAGAACAAGCCAGCAGCTGGGAAGCTTGCTGAAACTGGATGTGTTGTGGTAGCAGTGCCATGGCTACAGTTCTACAATGAAAGGAGTTCTAATTGGGGTGTATTTTTTTCCCTTCTGAAAGAAGGTGACTAGCCATGGCCAGATTACACATATATTTAGTTCTTGTGTTCTCAGATGCTGTTAGTTGCCTTTTGTCTTTATAAAATTTTAATACGAAGTTACTGAGCTTGGGTAGGGCTGAATTATGTATTTTTTGGCAGTCCTGGTTTTCATTATTGACCAGAGAATTTAAAAAGATTCACTGCCTGCTCTGTAAGGGTCCCTTGGAAGTGCATCCTGAGTAAATTTGCCACGTATATTTAATGCTGGATTTAGGATCATTGTGTATAAGTGGTGGGGGGTTGGAAACAGACAGGATTGAATGGGTCAGTTGTGTGAATTGGCAAACACAAGGTTTCCTCCTTCACACACTATGCTTCTCTGTTAAATGTTCTGCTGTAACAAAGAAAGATGAAATGTTTGGTCTGTGTGGTGTATGAAGGCTTCCTCAGAAGCTAAGCTCTTCAAATTAGTAAATAAACAGAACTTTCAGGTACAGACCTTACTTGTGAAGCAGAATGACACTACACATGCACCTCATAGGAGCCTGCAGAAGCAAGGAAGCAAAAAGCTGAGCCCTTGTTTGGTGGTTGAGTAGTAGTTTTTCAGGAGTGACTCAGAGCCCTGTTCCATCACCATACTCCTGGTGGATTACAGAGGAGGTGGGGTATCACCACTGAATCCAACTGCTTCAAAATGTGTTTGGGTTGGTTTTTGCTTTCTTTGTAACAGGAGCAAAATGGGAAAACTATCTTTTACCAAGTTTCTCATGCAAAGAAGAACCCCCCCTCCCCTCTCCTCCTGCCTCATATTTGATTTGCAGAGAGACATGGTTAGTAAGACCCATTGCTTCCATCCAAGAAATATTGGGATCTTTCTGTAGTGCAGAGGTAAACTGCCTGGTCAAGGGGAAGGAAACCTCTGGCCCCAGCTCTGCATACCCATTTCTGTCTGTCAGCAAGCTCCAGGAGGAGGATATTAGTCATACTTCTGTCTGAATTACATGCTTTTTCCCTTGGAGACCTCACCCTGAATAACCAGAACAACTCCATGTTGCCCTAGACCTGCTTCAGAAGGAGACCACCATGCTTTGGAGCAAGTCTGCAGTCTTGCTGACTGTGGAAGATGTTTCCCACTGCTGAAGTGTAGCTGCCTCCCAAGAGGAACACAGCAGCTGTTTTATGACAACACTATTTGACAAAGCTGCTTTTGCTAAGGGTGAAGGGTTGTGTTTCAGCATAGGATCAGTATTTCTTCCCAAACTTGGAATGTAAGTGCAGCCTATATATCTCAGGGGGACTGATGAGCGAATAACTCAATATGGACTAACTTTCTGCACTGAAGAACACTGGCAATGGGCTGTGAAATAAAGGCAGTTTTGGGGTTGTGCAGCACAAAGTAATGCATTTCATAGCAGGACACAGTGCTTCAGGGAGCCACACAGCATTGCGTGGACCAAGTATACACTCACGGACACATTGTGGGCAGCATCCTACCTTTCAGATAATTCACCATTCTGTCTTCCTACCTGCAAATAAGCTTTTCTAGGAGCTGTGGCTTTGAGTGTCTGGTCATTTGAGGTGACTTATCTGCAGCTGGTGTCTTTTTGTTGGCATCTTGTTAGGGAGCATCTGTTCTTCTCTTCTCTCCCCATCCCAACCTATCCCAACCACTTGCAAATCAACTGCAGTGTGCTGTTGTCTTATCAGACATCTTGGAGAAGGGGTGGTTTGAATTATTTTTGCTAGGAGCATGGTGCTTGCTTCAGTTTTCAGTGAGAAAAGTGTTCATAATTCTCTCATAAATGGAAAAAGGTACTGCATTCTCTCTGGCAATGTCCAGTAGCAGCAAGGCTCTTCATGTTATATTTTCTTACCCTTGCACCTTAAGGTCTGGCTGGCTGATTTGCTGGGTTGTGTAGAAAGAGATGGTCATCACTGTGTTTGTGTGTTGTTCTCTGTGGTTTTATTCCTTGTTTTCCTCTGAGAACTGAATTTACACACAGCTCAGCATGTGTGCTGTTGCCCACTGATGTGGGAATTATGTGCAGAATAATGCATATGACCCAGGTCTGGATACCCTAGTAACAGAACCTAGAGTGAGTTGTATGCTACGTGTCCCAAAAGCTCACATGGAGTGATTTGTATAATGCCTGTGACTTCTGAGTCAGTCAGATGTGAGATCTATGAGATAGTGTTCACCATTAAATATTTTACAAGAGGGTGAGGGCTTTCTCTAAGAGAAAGCATTGGTGAAGAAGCATGTGCAATACATTATCACACTCAGTAAGAACATAATTCTTCTGGAAATTTGAGCTTAGTAAAACTAGAAGTCAGTTGTGTTAAGTCATCCAAACAGAGTTATACCACCTGCATGGGGAGCTCATGACAAGATGAGCCACGTGGATTTTTTAACTCATCCTAAGAATCAGGACTTACACTTTAAGAAATAACTTGCCAATGGTTTGATTTTTATTAAAGGTATTTCTTTTGCCATCTTTGAGGTCAGCAGGGGCTAGGATGAAAAAGGTATAAAATGAGGGACTTGCATAACAAACATAACATAGGTTATGTGCCACATAGAGAAATCAGGGTATGCTTAAGGATCAGACCACAGCAATCCCTCCATTGCCACTTCTAGGCTGCTCTTTCATATAGTGCCAGATAATCAGTTGATGCTGGCAGAGGGCTTAGAGCCAGACTTGAGGGCTGTGATGAGGCTGGTATGCATCCTGCTGTCTGCTGCTAGGAAGACATTATGGTATAGAATAGAGTGATCCCAATTACTCCTCCTTGCTTGCTGCCCTACTTCTGAAATGAAAGGCTTCTGCTCTAACCCACAGTTCACTCTGATTCTTCTCCATGTGGATTTCAGGTCATTCACATACAATTGTAACACAAGGTTTTATCTCACACCAGACACCTGTGTTATCTCACTCTTGTGAGCATCACCAGTGAAAACCAGCAGCTGGACTCTGATCTGCTCAAAACCTCAGCAGGCAGTGGGGCACTTGGGCCACTGTTCAGTCAAGCCCAGGCACACACAGGCATCTGCAGTCAGCATCTTCACTCATGTTTCCTGTGATGCTGTTGATCATGGGGCTACCCAGCAACAATTAATATCTCAGGAAAACCAGGAGGTTTTACCAGAATTTTCAGTGGAATGATAAAGATTTGACTCAGATGGTGTTCAGATTGCTCGTCCCACTTCTCTTGCATCTCAAGAGTTTCCTTGCTTTATAATATGAGGCAGATGGGCTTGAAGTTAATCCCTGGGTTTGGTACTTGGAGGGCTTTGTCCTCCCCTGGCAAACTTATGAAGAAAGAATCTTTAGAGAGCTTACTCACTGGCTGTCACTTGGTAGAAACTATAGCAGTTGGTGATGATAATAGCTTTGGCTTGAAACTAGCAGGGAAATGCAAGTCTACTAGCATATAGACATGTAAAACTAGAGAGTGGTGGAGCTGGGGAACATGAGATGTTCAGCTACCTCTTGAGCTGAAGGCTTGGAGTTCAGGTTTTACAGTGTCAAGAGGTCTTGTAATTTGGCTGCAGTAAGCAGGTAGTGCTTCAAGAGAGAAATTTCCAGCTAATCTTTTCTCCTGCATTCGCTGGGCAGACTGCACTGAGTCACCTCAGCCTGGTCCCCACTGCGTGGTGGCTGCAGCCAGTCTCACTCCATCACTTTTAATGAAACTGAGTCTCTATGGTTTTCACTAATTTACTCACACACAAGAGAAATGAGCAAGTATATTCCTCTCTCTCCAGTAATGAATGAGATATGAAAGAGCTTCGTGGCCAGTAAGCACCCTGGAGGGACTTGAGTCTGTCAAAACGTGCAAGGTGTCTTCATCAAAGTAACAAAATTATTTTCTTTCTCTTTACTCTATGAAGTGAAAATTCACATGACAACGGCCGGAAACATGCCTGGTTTTGCTTACACAACAGAATTGACTTTGAGAAACTGAACGTGAGGCAAAACTGATAACATCTCTGGCATCAGTATTTGTCAGCGGTGTGTCACACAATAATAGATGCTTGCCTGAAGCAGACTTTAATGTGGGGCTCTTTCTGTAGCCTGGCTTGATGGCTGCACTGTGAACCACTGCTTGCACAGGGTAGTGTCTTGCTCTCGGAGCACAATGTGGGCAATAAACATATTTCCTTAAAAGTATAGGTTGAATTTTTTTACTGAGGATTCCCATTTCTGTTTGCTGCTCTCCTCAACTGTATTTTTTACACATCAGGACAGAGGTAAGAGCTTACAAAAGATTAAAAAACATGAGGAGAGACAGTAAAGGATGCAAATTGTTAAGCAAAAATATGGAAGTCCACTTCAGTGGTTTTCAGTACCCGAGCTGAATAAAATTAACCAACTATTGCAGCTTAGCTCTCATGCTTAGTATTGCTATCAGAACCAATCAATAGGAAATCCAGCCTTACGTGGTATGGTTTTGTAGTACAAATTTCAGTTCTGCTCAGAACTGCAGGACAACTCCCTGGGAATGTTGTCAGCCTTGCAATCCCAACAAGGTAACTTGTTGCAGTGCTCCTTACTGTACTTCAACCCTTATTAAAATGCAGTAAGGAGTAAATAATTTGGACTATTACTCCAGTTTCTTATCTAAACAGAAAGAATCACAGAATGGCAGGGGTCAGAAGGGATCTCTTTGGTCCAGAGCAGGACCAAAACTAGGGCAGGCCACTCAGAAATGCATCCAAACAGGTCATGAAAGTCTCCAGACGCAAACACTCTGGGGAGCCTGTGCCAGTAAAGAAATTCCTCCTCATGTTGAGATGGAGCTTCCTGTGCTTTCTCCTGAATCCACTGCCCCTCATCCTATCACAGGGCACAAGTGAGAAGAGGTTGTCCCTTCCTTCTTGAGGCCCAGCCTTCATATATTTGTACACATTACTAAGATCTTAGTCTTCTCCTCTCCAGACTAACAAGCCCCAGGTCTCTTAGCCTTTCTTCATAAGGCAGGTGTTCCAGTCCCTTAATCACCCTCATAGCCCTCTGTTCTACTCTCCCAAGTAAATCCCTGTCCCTCTTGAACTAGGGAACCCAGAACTGGATGCAATACTCCAGGTGAGGTCTCATAGGGCAGAGCAGAGGGGGAGAAGAACCTCCCTCAATCTGCTGGACAAACTCCTCTTAATGCACCCCAGGATACCATTGGCCTTCCTGGCTACAAAGGCACATTGCTATCCCATGGATAACTTCTTGTCCACCAGGACTCCAAGGTCCTTCTCCATGGGGCTGCTCTCTAGCAGATCTCCTCCTGACCTCTACAGGTGCAGTTTGTTATTTTGTTTATTTTTGTTATTTTGTTTATTTTGTTATTTTTGTTGCAGGACTCTGCACTTGTTCTTGTTGAACCTCATTAGTTTCCTCTTGGCCCAGCTCTTCAGCCTCTCCAAATCTTGCTGAATGACAGCACAGCCTTCAGGTGAGTCATCCAGGCCTCCCAGCTTTGTGTCATCAGCAAACTTTCTGAGCAGATACTCTGCCCCATCATCAGGATCATTGATAAAGATTTTGAACAGGATGGGACACAACACTGATCCACCAGTCACAGGTCTCCAGCTGGACTGTGTGCCACTGATCACCACTCTTTGGGCTCTATTGCATGGCCAGTTCTTAATCCATCTCACTGTCCATTCTTCTGTCCCACAACTCCTGAGCTTGCTCACGATGTGCTAAGGCCAAGGTAGACTACATCCACTGGTCTCCCTGCATCTACCCATTCAGTCACAGCATCATAGAAGGCTATCAGATTAGTCCAGTGTGATGTCCCCTTGGTAAATCCATGCTGACTGCTCCTGATAACCTTCTGCTCTTCCATGTGCTTAGAGATGACCTCCAGAATAAGCTGCTCCATCATTTTTCCAGGGATGGAGGTGAGGCTGACTGGTCTGTAATTGCCTGGATCTTCCTTCTTGCCCTGTTTGAAGATTGGAGTGACACTGGCTTTCCTTCAGTCCTCAGGCACTCCTGTTTGCCATGATCTCTCGAAAATGATGGGGAGTGGTAGGACAGTAACATCAGCAGCTCTCTGTTTTGTCTTCTCTGTATTCTCTTTTATCAGGGCTCCTCTCTCATTCAGCAGTGGGCCCACATTTTCCCTGTTCTTCCTTTTACTACTGATATATTTGAAGAAGCTCTTCTTGTTTCCTTTTACTTCTTTTGCTAGTTTGACTTCTAAGAGGGCTTTGGCCTTTCTTGTTGTTGTCCTACATGCTCTGACAACATCCCTATAGTTCTCCCAAGTGACCAGTCCCTTCTTCCATGAGCTGTAAAACTTCTTTCTTCCATGAGACTTTCTTTAGAAGTTCCCAGCTGATCCATGCAGGTGTCTTACCACCTCTACCCAATTTTTTACTCAAGGGAATGCATCTATCTTGGTCTTGAAAGAAGTGGGATTTAAAAACTGACCAACTTTCTTGGGCTCCCTTTACTTCCAGAGTCTTAGCCCATGGGATTGCTGCAAGTAGATCTTTAGAGTACAAAATTAACCCCGTGGAAGTCCATGGTTTTAATCCTACTTATTGCCCTTTTTCTTCCTTGTAAAATACTAAACTCCACCATGTCATGGTCACTGTCACCAAGGCTGTTCCCAACCTTAATGCCCCCAGCCAGACCTTCTTTTTTCATTAATACAAGGTCTGGCAGTGCACCTTTCCTCGTTGGTTCCTTCACAATCTGCATCAGAAAATTACCACCAATGCACTGCACAAGCCTTTTGTGCTGAGTGTGCCTAGCTGTGTGGGCTTTCCAACAAATACAAGGGTGATTGAAGTCACCCATAAGTAATAAGGAGTGTGATAATAAGTAATAAGGACTTTCTGAAGTATAGGGCAGGTTGACGAGTGCATGTAGGAAATAGAGACCTTGAAAACTTAGCTGAACATTCGCAAGCCCAAGGATTAGATTAGCTGGCCAAAATCACCCTACAAACCTCCCATTGAAACCTGAAGGGGTTCAAATATTTTTTGCTGTTTCAATTGAACATATGGTTATTCATCAGTGACAGATAGTCACTGAATCTGCTATGTAAACAGTATTGCATATTAATTGAATTTGTGTCTGTAGGATGCAAATTGAGCATCACTCAGTAGTCCCCTCTCTTGTTCTCTCTACTTCACTTTGATTTCAGCATTTCCTGGGCTCTTAAGCATTTGTCATTTTTCAGTTCCTATGGAGTTCCCAATTTTTCATCCCTACAGGGAGCCTATGCGTTTGGCTGTGGTGGAAAGGAGTAATATCTTACTGCTGAGGGCTTTTTGTTCTAGTTGTATGCTAAATATTGAGTGTGATTCTGCTTCAAAGTTGTTCAATTTTTGTGATTTTATTGCTTGTATCATGTAGAACCAGGAGGCTCCAAGGTAGTCAGGAACCTATTGTGGTGTGTGTTTTGTACACTTATGAAAAGAGTTTCTGGTCCAAGCAGCTGGTCTGTGTTCCAAGATGAAACTCATCAAGTGAATTCAACAAGGAAGCAGAGGAGAAAAATTAAGATAATTGTGACAGAAATATCTTAATATGTAGATTTCCTTCCTGCATCTTTCACCAGTTCAAAATAAAATTTTAGATGATGAAACTATTAATAACATTCAACCCTGCTAGCAAAGAGGACAGTGTATGCAGTGCCTTCTTCAACAACTAGTTGAATGACTAGTACAACAACTAGTGTCACAGCAGCTAGTGTCCTGCAGTTTGTGGCTTGTCCCTCTAGAGAGGAGCATGCAGCACAAACTCTTCTCTCTTGAGAAGAGCTGAGTTATGTCAGGTAACATAAAGGAAGCTCCATTGCTCCTGCAGTTTATTAGCTTTTGTCTTAACTTCATCCTAAAAAGCAGGACTGAGGAAGCAGCGGGTCCTTTGAGGCCATTTGGATTCTTTTGTGCTGAGCTGAGGTTGAAGCAGCAGAATTCCCTGGCCTGTGACCTGAGTTAGGGATGTCTGAACAGTGGGAGGATCTATTGAAACAAGTCCCCATCGGTGCAGAGTGACCCCTGACGTTGCTAAAGGCAACTCTAAGGAAAGACATGGGCTGGCACATACATATGACCACCTTCTGTAAGGAGCCAGGTTTTGGGGAGGCCCTGTGGCCTGCATTGGCAGCCAGACTCACCCTGGACATCTGTGCCCCATCAGTACACACCAGCAGACTAAGCAGACTCAGAGGTGGCAGCCTTTAAGAAGTGATCCCTGAGGTTGTATTTCCCTCACAGCCAGATCCTGAGCAAGAGGCTCACCAGCTGTGAGGCCTGTTGCAAAGCTGTATTGGCATGAGTTTGAATTTCAGAAGTTCCAGTGCTCTGCACAGCATCTCTGATTCACCACAGGCTCTAAGGAAAAGTTTGCACAGTTCCTGTGCCAAGTGAAGTTCTGTGTTCATCAGGAACATGATTCCAGGTGCCCACCAAAGCCACTCTATCACTCCTCTCCTCAGCTGGACAAAGTGCTCATGGGTCAAGATAAAGGCAGGGAGATTACTCAGCAGTTGTCATCATGGGCAAAACACACGCAACTTGGGGAAAATTAATTTATTACCAATCAAATCCAAGTAGGATAATGAGAAATAAAAACTAAATCTGAAAACACCTCCTCCTCACCCCTCCCTTCTTCCCTGGCTCAACTTCACTCTCAATTTCTCTACCTCCTCCCCCCAGCAGCTCACAGGGATGGGGAATGGGGATTGAGGTCAGTTCATCACACATTGTTTCTGCAGCTCCTTCCTTATCATGGGAAGGACTCCTCATGCTCTTTACCTGCTCCAGTGTGGAGACCCTCCCATGGAAGATGGTCCTCCAAGAACTTCTCCAGTGTGAGTCCTTCCCGTGGGCTGCAGTTCTTTATGAACTGCTCCAGCCTGGAGCCCTTCCATGGGCAGCAATCCTTCAGGAACAGGCTGCTGCAACACAGGTTTCTTATGGGGTCCTGCCAGGATCCTTGTCCAGCAAGGTCTTCCCATGAAGTCACAGCCTCCTTCAGACATTCACCTGCTCTAGCATGGGGTGTTCCATGGGCTGCAGGCTGATACCTGCTCCATGGACCTCCATGGGGGGCAGGGGGACAGCCTGCCTCACCACAGGTTGCAGGGGAATCTCTGCTCTGGTGCCAGCAGCAATTCCTCCGCCTTCTTTTTTTACTGACCTTTGTTTCTGGTTGTTACTCTCACATACTCTCACTCCTCTATACAGCTGCAATAGTTTTTTTTCTTTCCTCCTTAAATATGTTATCACCATCACTGGTGGGCTTAGCCTTGGCCAGGGACAGGTCCATCTTGGAACTGGTTGGCATTGGCTCTATCAGACATGGAGAAAGCTTCTAGCAGCTTCTCACAGAAGCCACCCATATAGACCCTCTGCTACCAAACCCAAACCCTACATGTATATATATATATCTCACCTGTAGAGAAAGAAGTTCCTCCAGATAAATATTAGTCATTAAAAATGCATTACATGGAGCAGAAGCTCCAAACAGTTTCCACTGCTGTGGGTCCTTTACTAGCAGAAAGAATTATTCTAAAATCCTATTTATTAATAACAAAAAGAATCATTAAGCAGAGTAAAATTTTTAAAATGCACTTTCAAGCTGGGAAACCACCTCATTTAGTATAATTGAGTGAGCAGATCCTTGGGCCCTGAAGAGAAGCAAATTGAAACAAAATGGCTTCAGCACTGACTTGCATAATTATGGACTGAGCACATGCCCTAGCATTTAATGATCCCATCTTTCCCACGGGGCTTCAGAAAAGAGTGTTTATTGTGACAGAAAGCTCTGGCCAGGACATGATTTCCATCAGGAAAAAGAAAAAGGCTGGTAACAGTATGAATATGGAGTGGAAGAAGAGGAAAAGTTAGTAAAGTTTAAGGTCACAAGTATTGAAGAGGAAAATAGAGAGAATGCTCATGGAGGCAAGAAAAGGGAAAGAACTCAAGAGACAGCAGCTTTGGGAAGATGGATGAGTTGGGGCAGTTGAGAGATGCTTCCCGAGAGCGGACGATTAACTGGGTTAATTATGAATGGGTAATCCCTGGTGGAGTGACTAACTCTTCACTGATCCCCTGCCAGTCCTAAAAGCTTCTTTCCATCTGCTCTTTCTAAGGAGGCACAAGGATATCTTGAGAGAGAAGGAACTGACCTGCTAAAAATGTAGTGGTGCGACGGATAGCAACAGGGCACCCATAAGATGCATGTGCTTGTACCAGCTCCACGTTTCCCTATCTTTCCTGCCTCTTGAAAGGTTTCCTTAAGTGGGAGGAAAGGTAGGCCAGTTTCATCCCTGGCCTTTCTGCTGAAATGTCAGCTTCAGATCTGAGAGTGTTGAATGACCACATGAAACAAAGAAGAATGAAATGCGGATGCCACCTCCTGAGAACTGGACTGGATCTCTCAGCTCCTTCTCCTATTCCTTGGCCAGTTGTGGAATGTAAATGGAGCAGTGAATCTCAGCTGACAGACACTAGGATTTTCCTCTGACACCCCTGAAGTCATTGGAGGTCTTGCTCCAATTTTCTGTGTTCCAACTGATACTTAGTCTGTTCTGGCTAAGTAGGTTTAGTGGGTCACTGTGCTGAATATTCTTCCACATCAAATTCACTTGTCCATTTTGCAGGTACAGCCTGGAGAGTGGGAAATTCTTGATTAATGACCCACTTTGTGAGGGGAAGCATTCTCCAGAATGAAGTAATGGTCACAGCATAGGTAATTTAAAGCTCCCACCATTTACAGTAACATCAGAAAAAGTGCAACTATCCTTATCTGTGCTAGCTAAGGACTCAGGAAAAGCATGTGACTGATGTAGCAACTGCATGCATACTCATCAAAACTTGGTGATCCCAGTGGAACGAGGCTGTGCACTGGCTGTTCTTTATGCAGCCTGCCTGCTGCCTGATCCATCATCTGTTGCCTTTCATCTGTCACTGTGCATGGGAAGCAGGGAGGCTCTTGGCTCCTCTAGCTGTGGCTTCTGTCATTTTCTTATTGCACACTGTCAAAATGTTGTCTCTCTCCACACCTCCCTTTTGCCTGTCTCCCTTTGGAATTTGTGCTGAAAGATGAAAACAAAACTGTATTTCTTGGCTACTAAGAAGGCAGAAGGGTCTTTCTGACCGTGTGTCTGGCCTGTGGAGACACAGAGAGCACACTGGTAATGAAGAGGAGAATATCTGGGTAGAGAGAAGCCATCTGTTTCTCTGGCTGGAGTGTAGCCCACCTTCTTGTGGGCTCTGGGAAGTCTCCTTGCTGAAAGAGCACCCATCCTCCTCTTTACCTAAGCCTCTGCTCTGCCACTTGATTGCGTCTGTGATCCAGTCCAGCACAATATTACCAGGCAACACATCAACTTCATCTGTAGATAAGGACACACGATGTGTATTTCAGACTCCTGCAAATCTCCACCGACTGCAAGACAGTCCTGTCCCCCAGCTAAAGTTTTTCAGGCACACAGGAGTGTCTGTCCTTGCATTTTAACTGCATGCAACATTTAAAGCCAGCTCTTTCTTTCCAGAGTCTCGTTTCCATGGCAGAGGCTCCTTCAAAATCATTCAAAAAGGAGGAGGGGCTGTGGGACCAAGCTGGTGTTGGCATTTGGTATGGGGACCCTGGAAGAACTGGCATCATTTTCAGCTGGCTGAGGGTAATGCTGGGAACTGCATGGAAAACTTGGCTCTTGATCTTTCCTGCAACTTTGCAAATTAACAAGATTTTGAGTGATCCAAAATGAGCTTTGTGTGTGCCCTCACATGTGTCACCATCCCTGCTGCCCTGAGCAAGAACTGAACGGATAAAGAACTTGTTAAGAAATATCTAACATGACCTTTGAAATCTGGACATGTTCCCTCGCTATTTTTCTTTTTTTATTTTTTTTCTGTCAATACTTTCTGCCTTGTTTATACTTTCAGAAATTGTGGGATAACTTATGTCCCTCCATGTTTAAATACATTAATGCTGGGCTGCAATGGAATCAGCTGAAATACCACTGATGTTGCAAAGCACCCGAATGCAGTAGATACAGTTTTAGCTTTCCAGCATTCTTACCAGGAGCTTTGGTACAGAAGGACAGATGCATGACATGGCTTTAGATTTAAGGATATTGCCAGAACTTCAGTGTTACTGTTCCAGAATCCTCATGCTTCTCCATCTGTAATACCATCCTAAATCTGGTTGGATCCTGAGGATGTCTCAGCCATTCCAGTCTCTTTTCAAAAAAGCTGAGCTGTCAAAGCATGGACCTCTGGTTAGATTTCAGCATATGTGTCTCTGACAGCATGGATCTCAGTTTCAGCTGAATTCAGTATTTTTTGAATACTGACAGTATTCAGTGCTGTTCAGATTTTGTCATTTGAATCTTTTTATAAGGCCATTTTTGCTTTGTTTCGTTTTGTTTTTTTCATACTTAGCTACTCTGGTACTATTAGCATAAGTCACAGCAAGTATTGATTCCCCAAAGATTTGCTGCAGCCTTAGGAAAAGAAAACCAACCCCATTTTCTAACATCCCACCATACATGCCTCACCTGGTCAGCTGCCATGCAAACTTCTGACACCCCACAATGTGATCCCATCAGCTCAGCTCCAACCTCCTGCAAAAAGGCTGGCAGCCAGTGCAGCAGGGCAGGATTAGAGGAAGAGTGGATTAGGAGGGTACAGGCTAAAGGGAGGTAATTGATAAACAGGGAGAAAATATTCTGCCTGAGCCTGGAGGAAGGAGTGACCATTTCTAGAACAGGAATTTTCCCTATTTACTGAGCAGGTATGGGACTTCAGCTGTTCTGCAGTCACAG
This sequence comes from Florisuga fusca, assembly GCA_038090715.1. Classification (NCBI taxonomy): domain Eukaryota; kingdom Metazoa; phylum Chordata; class Aves; order Apodiformes; family Trochilidae; genus Florisuga; species Florisuga fusca. Next base: position 4,692,799 of record JAAWXA010000028.1, on the reverse strand, counting down.
TCCTGGTGCTCATTTGAAGAGAGAGATTTTCTGTTTAATATCCTTGCTCTTTGGAAAATTGAAGTTTTATCACTGCCCTTGAAAAGAAGAATTAATGCGTTTGCTTCTATAGTGCCAGTTAAATCCTCCATTTAATTTTGGGAGCCAGCTGGAGTTGTTTGTGCCTTAGATTTTAGATGCACTCTTCTTAATGTATTTATCTTAGTTGCTTCTGGTGTTTTGCCTTTCTCTGGAGCCTTATATCCCAGACATCTGCCTCTGAGGATGTTAACACTTTTTAATCCCCCACATCCACGACCTTCTTGTTCAACCCCTCTCCTTGGTCTCAGCCTGAAAACTCCATTTAGTTGTCTAAATATCATGAAGTCCAGGATGGTCTCATCCTTACATATGGAAAAGAACAGTTAAGAGCTGGTTTAAAACTGCCCAAGTGGACAGAAAGTTAATGCTGGTTGTCAGAGTCTTGTTACTCTTTCTTACAAATTGTATTTTGTGTGTAGCAGTTAGGAATTGGAGTTCTTGGTTAGTCTTAAGATTTCTAGATGCTGTCTGATGCTTTTTGTAAAGCTTAGTGTTCCACACAGGTGCCTGATGTGATTGCTCTGCTGGGATCTGCCTTTTCCCTGCACTGGTAATCTCATCAAGCTTTTAGGAAAACCTTTGGTCAGTAATAGGGTAGGGAGAGCTACTAGTGTTAGAGTTTATTAATTTAATTCAAATTCTTCTTTAATTCAATTTTTTCCTTCTGCTGGAGCATCTTGTATGTGTATTCTTATCCCACATGAGGTAATTTGTTTGATTTCACTTTCCAGTGAAAGATTACAGGATTTGTGTCACCTTACTTTTCTTTTCCACTGATAACCACCACCCTCAAAGCAGGACTCAACAGTTACTGAATAGCTGCCCAAACCACAATACCTTGTGAGTCTGTAATACTGTCTGTTTACAAATCTTGAAATTTTGCAGTCACTAAATGGTAATTTAGCAAACGAGGGTGGCTTTGTTCTTATCCCTTTCTTCTGTGTTAATCTCTGTTTAAAACTTAGTGAGCTTTTTCTCACTATGCCTTTGAAAAGCTTTGCAGACTTAACTGACTGTTACTGTATTCAGAAACACAGTATGATTTGTATGAAATGATGACAACTTATTCCTTGAGCAATGTGATTTTCATCTGGTTGTGTACTCTTCTTGCAGAGGTCCAAGGTGATGTGTAGCTGTGCATGCAGAAGCCTGATGGGTCACACTTTCCAGAGAACTCCCGTCCCAGGACTCTCTGGACAGAACCAAATGCACTTTATTTAGCATTTTGGGAAGCAATAGGAAAAATGAATAAAAGTAAAGCTAGTCTCAGCATGTTTTCTGGCAGTGAGTTAAGTCAGAGTAGCCTGCACTGCCAACACACCATGGAGCAGAGAGAAGTGAGCTGTCTCCGATGACTTTACTCAGGCTTCCACTTCTCACTTAGACTTGACTGACTCGTTGGAGCACTTGTCAGCTGGCCTAGCTAGCTTGTCATCTCATCTCTTGTGGCTCTTTGACCCTTCTGTCTCCCTTGCATAATTAGGATATTACAGGAGGATGAACATCTCTGCAGGTCTCTTAGAAGCAACACCACCCATTCTTGAGATGAACACCTACATTGCCTTATTTCCAGAGAGCTCATGTAACAGGAGGTAACTTTGCCAATGAGACTTTCATTTTTTGATGAAGAAAAAATATTTTCCTTTTTTTTTTTTTTTCTTTCTCTCTTCTTCCCCCCTCCAGGGAGATCTGGTATTAAAATATTTTGCTATTTAATTTGTGAACATACAACTTGTCAGGAAGTGAGTTTGCATTAAATTCTTTGTAATTAACATACTTGGAATTTAATAGATGTGTTTCTTTTTTGGAACAATATTTTTTTTCTTAGCTCATTATCTGCATTCAAGATCAGCCAGCTAAATTCCTGTCTATCAGCATGTATATCTTGGCTCATTGTTAACCAGTTTGAGGTCCATAAGTATTGAAATGAATTACTTTACTGGATCTCAGATTTCACATGAGTCACAGGTGAAATGAGTTGGAAAAACTCTGCCTAGAACATTCTAAGTGCTTTTTCCTTCCATATTACCTGCTTTGAAATTATATTTTCCCCTGTTTTCTATGCTGGAAAGGGGAGTACTAATTCAGGCCAGTTCAGCAGAGGGGTGGTATCTAGAGAGCCCTGATCCTTTAAAACAGAGTATTTAGTATTTAGCCCTCCTTCATAGGGGACTGGCAGGAGTCAAGGCAGTCTCTCCATGTACATTCTGCTTAGTTCTGGCCTATTGAGCTCATCACTATTACAGGCACTGGATTCAACTAATTTTTTATTATTCATCACACTGTTCTTTGACTATATTAAGTTTTCCACTGCTATTGCAGCTGCTTTCTCAAAAGAGCTGGTTATAAATGCAGTCTCTTTTTCTGGCATGCAGCTTAAGAAGCACATGGACATGGCTGTATTAACACAAACATCTCTTTTTGCTTAGTTACTCAACCCCTGGCCTTTTCTCCCATGAGTGTCTGTTGTAAAACAGCTCATGGAAGTGCAAACACTGCTGCAAGTTCTCAAGTAGTTCTATCCAACATCTTGTTGAGATGTCAGAGGAGAAGACAGCTGTGTAAGAAGGTCCTTAACCCAGGTGGCATCCCTAGTAACACCCAGTAAGTTTTCCTCCGGGGTAATACTGAAGTAAATTATAAATTAAAAATGAGATAGATAAAGTAGCAAAGAGGTGGCTAATCCCACAAAGCCATGGGCTAGAGTGAATTTTTGCCCATGAGTAGGGAGTGAATCCATCACAGCTGTCCACAATGGGCCTTCTGACATTTGCTGCAAAGGAGTTCTTGACAGCTATGGGTTCTCTCAGGCATACTAATGCCATCCAGGAGCAGAGAGAGGAGGAAAGGATGCTCAAACGTGGCACACTGCTTTGCAATTAGTGAAAGGAGATAGAGGGAAAAGTAGGAATTGTCATGGTTCTGCATAAATGCATTCCTCCATGAAGGAGTATGGAGGCTCCAGAGTGTTCTCTTAGAAAGGCAGGAAACATGAAAAAAATATGACACGAAAGGTGCTTCTAAAATTATTTTTCTAATCAGTTCTTGCTGTCTGCACGTGCTATGATCTCAGTGCCTGGTGTCACATGCTATGTAACTCCTACCTTAAAACCAGGGCAGATGGGGAAATAGCACATGGAAAGGGAACCAGGCTCTTCATGGCCTGCTTTATAACCCTTTGGTCTGGAGTGCAGATGGAAGCATGAGCCAGCTCGCTGGACTTTCCTGGCCTCTAGCAGCATAGCTGTTGATGGGCCTCACATCCCCTATTTGCAACTGATTTGAATCTTGTACACTTCAAAGGTACTGCCTGCAAAAGATAATCCCTTGCTATGCGTCAGCCCGTGGCTTCTGGCAGCCTGACTTTAAAAGAAGTAGAGAAAAACTTTGAAAATAATACCCACGGGTTTAGCTTCCCATCCATTCCTCTTTCACATACTCAAACCTTGCTTGTACTGCCTAGTTAGTGTGGAGAGAAAGAAAGCACATGGAAATCAATGCAGAAGTAGAATATAAGATGAAGGCCAAAGAGTCATATCATGACCTGACCATAATTCCAGGACACTCCCTTCCTTTGGGAGCCTTCATGTGTAGGCTTCTTGGACAGCAGGGAACAGAGAAGGACACAGATTAACAGGGCTTGAATGTTTTGCTGTTGTCCTGTTCTCTTCTGATACAAATACTGATGCAGGACAGTGGCTGAGGACATCAAACTTCTGGTTCAGGTAGATGAGCCACTTCAAAGCTACATGGCTGAAAGGTTTGCCAAGGATAAGAGCAAGCTGTCATCACCACTGAGGTGGCTTCAAGTCACCCCACACAGGCATATGGTTGCAGACAACTTGTAAGTGTGCTGCTGAGCTCCCAGCTAGTCAAAGTCAATGCTTTCCCCCCCTCTCTCCTTCAGAAGGGGACCCTGTCCTCATTTCTAAGCTGCTGCAAGCCGAGCAGCTGCTTTTAATAGAGTGTGGACAGAAGATGGTTGTAGGCAATCGAATTAGGGTTGCGTTATTAGTCCATCTGTACAATATGTTCTGTTTATTGACAATCTGGTTAGAGTGGCTGGAGCTTGTTAAAGGCAAAGTGTTTCCTACTATTAAATTTTGGGAGTTGTCCACCTGTTAGGAGGAAGCAGCACTGGAGGAAGGGCTCTCTTTAGACTAAAAAGGGGCTCAGTGTGAACTGTCGGCAGTATTTGTCTGTCTTTCTGGAAGGGGAAAGGGTCGTAGGACCCTTTGCATAGGACAGGGTCATCAGCTAGCAGGATTTTGCCCTGCAGTTCATTGTGTTGTGCACGTTCCCACTCTCTCTGACCGCAGCAAGGGGCAGCTGAAGATGTTTCAGATTGCGTGCAGCGGTCTGGGTGAGCTCTTTTTGCTCACTTTTACAAAGGTTGTCCAGTAGGATCTGATCTGAAGGAACCATTAGCCAAAAGTCAGTCTCTGAATGTCATTCTGTCCGTGAGGTATCATTGTGAATGAAACTTGGGTGCATCAGAGGGGAGAAGCCAGTGCTGCACTGTTGGTTCAGGAAGGTGTGACATGATGTTTTGGAGGCAGGTTTTGTGTCCATGTGTCAAGCTCTTGCCTGTAGCAGTAGCTTTGCTGTGGTATTTGAGGTAGAAAGCTTATCTTAAGAGATGAGCACTAAGAGATCAGAGAACAAACACAGCAGTTGAGCATGCAACAAGTGCATTGCTTTTTGAAGACTGCACACTGTTGCCAGGGGAATAGAAAAATGGCCAGAATCGTAACTTTTTCCCAAAATCATGACATTCATTCAAGCTTTTGGCTTCCCTGGAATCCTTTATTTCAGAATTTGTCTGTCAGTGCATTCTCATTCTGCTCACCAGCATCAGGTGTTTATTCTTACAGACTGGGTGTTGATGGGTGTGTTTCATTACAGGATCTCAAAAAGTGAGTTCAGTTGTTGCACATTGTGAGTCAACACAAAGTGTCTTTGGGATCTGTATCTGTTCATAGGTTGATAGGGAAAACCCCTTGCAGAGAAGCAGCAGTGATGATTAGAAGTGACTTAGCAGCATAGATAGTGAAAAATTAAATAGGTGCAGCTTGACTACAAAGCAACTTTTTGAGACACGCTGTAATTCTATTTAGAGCTTGAAAGTAAAAGGAAGTGGGATAATTGTTTAGGGTGATCTAACCCTAAACAATTGGTTGGGGTGAGCAATTCCTTGTGATAGGGGCATATACAATCTTCACTCTGAATAAAAAGAGCCTCAGTCGCTTTCTCTGTATTAAACAAAAAGTACTTTTAATGCATGGAACAACAGTGCATAGCAGAAGAGGTGTGTTTAACCATTATGTGTATTATTCTTGAAACTGAGTTGCAAAGCAGCTCAAGATTTGCAAAGTTCAGTCTCCAAAGGACACCTCTTGAGCACCACAAATGTTCTTATTGTTACTAATTATTTTCACAATAGTCAGAAGGAGCTGAACAGAATACTCTTACTGAAGCTCAGTATGCAATTTTACAGGTATTGTTTGTTCTGGCAGGAACCTAGGAATGCTTATCTTCAGTTTCCTGACAGTGGCCTGAAGCAACACAGTATGTAAAGGGGAGAGCAGGAAAGGTCCATAAAAATTTGCTAATTTTAAGGCCACAGGCATTACCATAGAGTTCCAGTCCTGCACGGAAGCATCTTTCTTCTTTCAGAGCTGTGAGACTGCAAAAGTCAGTACATATGAAAATAAGCAATGCAGTTTAGAGACAGTCTGCATTTCTAGAAAAGCCAAGGATCACATAAAGTGTCTGCATCTTGTATTCATTCTCTTCATCTGGAAGAAGGAAAAGTTTAATAACTGAGAGCTAGACTAGGGAATCCATTCCATCCAGATACTACAGACAAAGAAGACTGTGGAATATCAATACACTTTGAAATCAGTATCATGGTAGACTCTGGTGTATTTGTGATGATTTGCAAGTAACCTGACAGAGCACAAAACAATTGTCTTTGTAGATATGAAACAACATTGACATAGACTTTGAAATGTAAATGAAAGAAACACAGTAGAGTTCTTTTAGATTTATAACCTTGGCACATTGACTTGTTTTTTTCTTTATATTAGGTTAATTACTTGAATAGATATTAAAGACTTTGTATTATATTGTAAAACAGAAACAACCATGTAAGTATCCATGTTCTTGAACATTTACAGTGTAGTGCTTCCCCCCTGTATATAAAACAAAGTGATTTAATTGTCTGGGAGTAAATAATTGCTATTTGGGAAATGCTTTGTTTGGCCTGTCCTGTTGTCAGTGTGAAATGCAAATCACAAAGCAAACAGCAATACAGTCTCATTTGTTTGCCTGCTGTGTGCAGTACACACAGCAAATGCACAAGCAGCAGCTTTGATAGCCAGCTAGAAAGCTCCACTGGTGTCCAGTGTCTTTAATAAAATTTCTTAGCAGCAGTTGTATTTGAGCAGAAGCTTTCATTGAATAGTTTGTCCTTTCCAACATCTCGTGTCTGCTATTGTATTGCATCTTCAAATGAGTAAGGAGTTATTCAATATTAATAGGTTTATTTTATCAGGTAAAGTGTTTATCAAAGAGAATTCTTTAGGATATGATAAAATCTTTATTTGAAGCTATGAAGTAGTGATAGAATTTGAAGATCTTTCTAATGTATCCTGTACAAAGCTACTTTACATTACTAACAAAGACCATAGCTGCTGTAATTACAAACTGTTACACTCTGAATAGTAGAATTTAGTCTTGTCTAGTCCCAATATCAGCATTTGCTTTGTCAGACCTGTCAGGTGGCATTTGTTTGGGGGGGCATTCAATTTCATGGCACTTGTTTGGGGCGGCATTCAACTTCATGCCATTTTAAACGATTTCACTGGCAAAACACATAGATTCACAATATATTTAAATGGAAAATGTAAATTTGAAATGAAAACGTGTTAAAATCTCATTTGAGTTAGCATATAGTTCTCTGTGGAACACAAGTCTATGTATAATCCTAGCCCTTTCTGTAGCAGCATCCTTCAACATTATCCCCTGAACTGCTCCATGGAAAATCATTGGATTCAGCTTTACATTGAGCATCCAAGTTCATCATGTGATAATGGAAGTAAATTCATGGTGTAAATACAGAAAATTGAGAACATCAAGGCAAACCTGGCTGCCAGGTGAGCTCTAGCTGTTAGCCAGAGCTAATGAGCAATGTGCTATGTTGGGAATAGTTTAAAAACTGGGGGGTTTTACAGAAATACAACACAACAGTGCCACAGTCGGTGTAATTTTTGGTGGGGAGAAAGGGCTGGTTGCATGGCTTTCTGTGGCCTTGCCTGAGTCAGGATGTGCACAGAATCCAAGTGCTCTTCAGGGAAAAGGATTTAAAGTCCTGACAGCAGTACATGCCTGAGCATATGTGCAATGAAATAAATTGGCTTTTTGCTATAAAATCTGGTAGATTCCCACTGGAGTAGTATGCTCTGGAAGGAGATTGAGTGGTACAGAGGGACCTTTCTCACATGATCCCAAATTTCCAAGAGATCTGCATGCTCTCCTTTTGTTCTTCAAATTGCTTGACCACAGCTGTGGCAAACATACTGCACTGCTGGTATTGTCCGTGTTGCTTCGGAGGAATATTTGCTTACCAGGATTTCTTACTTTCCCTCCCTTCCTTCTGTTTCCTTTCCTGCCTGCAGCACAAGGGAATAAATCAGTAGAAGTAAGAAAATACAGCTTGGGTTTATTGTTTTATTCCCTCAGTGCCTGATTTCTGGTGAGCAGAGGTTTAGTTTAAAGCAGTCCCTAAACAACAGTCTGGCTATAATTCAGGCTTCCTTTTCTTACCAAGATGTAGGAAGCCATAGGTCTTCACAGAGATGAGTCTTCCTGAGTCTGGGAATATATCCTCATTGCTCATAAGTGTGCTCAGGATGTTTTGTCATCCTGGATAATATTCACCTCTTGAATGGGAACCCGACTTCTACAAAACTCGTCTTTGTCCTGAAGTCAGATTTCTTGGCCACTTTTTTTTCCCACATTGTTAATGTGAGGTCAGTATCCAGCTCCCACTGAGAATCTGGCTATTTCTCTTTATTGCCTCTGTAGGAAGTAAAATATTTTGAAAATCTGGCTCCAGTCTGTGCTTGATGAGCAGGCAGAACCTACTTCTGAGACTGATGTTAATTTGCCAGAGTATCTTAGTCCTCCCTCGTTTTAAACTTGAAATTCTATTTACGTTTATCCATCCTTTTCTCTGAGGCTGCAAACTCCACAGAGCTTTGCTTGGGTTATCTCCATCTGTCCCAGCTGTGTGCTGTTTCTGAGCAGATTATTCCATCTGCAGTGTGTTGCCATCCTGTGCAACTTTTGCAGTGGTTAAATATCCACCAAAGGCTGTGTGGGCAACACCAAAAAGTTATTACCCTGGGGACTTCACTCAGCTCCCTAAGGGGTGAAGAATCTGTGCACTGATTTATGTTTATCATCCCACCTTCTGCTGTGGCATTGTTTCAAATACCACCTGCATTTGAGGGAACGCCTTGACTTCAGTACATTTAAATTACTTTTATACAAATTTAAGTTCATTAAGGTAAATTTGTTGCCAATATAAAATGTCTTCAAGTATTTCAGGAGGAAAGGTTTGTTTGAGCTGTTGTTCATTATGGGAAGATTAATGGGACCACTAATCCCATTAATTTGTTATTGACCCTTAACTTCCTATAATGGGTCAGACATCCTTACTTTAGCTTCAAGATGTTTACCCAGTGAACACGTTCTCATCTTGTTGTATGATGTCTTTCTTCAAGAAAGTTACATTCATCTTTAGCATCTGGTTTTAATAGGGTCACTGTTTTATAGCCAGTCCTGCATCTTTGTAGCTCGAGTTACAGAGGCAGGTTACACAGCCTGGCCAGGGTCCCATGACACATCCTGGTGTCTCCTCCGTACTGTAATAAAACTATAAAGAGATCTGGACTTGTGGAGTAATAGATAATATATTTTTCAAACTGTCTTGGGTCATGGCTTTTCTAGTCCATCTGTAAATTTAGAGACAGATGAAATGTTTTGCAGAATACTTGAGAACTGCCCAGCCTACCTCCATGAAAGCCAGACCCAAGGAGATTTAGTGTTCCTCTAAAAGTGCTTGTGTCATGGAAGTACTAGAACTCAAGCTCCATCAGCAGCATGGGCAGAGATGGAACTTACTTTGGCTCACAGTGAAAATGGGTTATGCTGTGTTTGTTGCATCTAAAGCTGCTGTGCTGGCGTCGGTGTCTGATTAAGCTGCAGTGACAGAATCAGGTATGTGAGCCCTTAAATGTGCAGTTCTGGCAAGAGTCTCATCAAAGGAAGATGTTTCTCTTCAGGTGTTATCATAATAACAAAGTTGCTTGGTTTTAACTAATACATTTCTTCACCATTCGGGTTTCTCTGTCCTCCTGTGACAAACAGTGCCTGCATGAGAGAAGCTTTTCAGGAAGGACCTCTTCTGACAGCCAAGAAGAGCACTGGGTACTGCAGCACTGCCATGTCACTCAGAGTGGCTTTTTGTCCAGTGTTTGGTGTTTCCATGGGCAGTGCCACAGCCTGTCTGCCCTCCCCAGTCATCTATGTGGCAGCCAGAGCTCTGCTGAGAGGGACAGTGCCTCCCTGCTTCTCTGTCTGGCTATTTGGTTCCCAACCCGGGGTACAGAGTCTTGTTGGCTTTGCCACGTTGAAGAGAGCAACCAAAATTTGGAGGAAAGGAGGAAGTGAGTGAGGAAGTAAGTAGACTTTTTTTCTTCTTAAAGCTTTATGAAAATTAGCATTTCATCTCCAGACAAGCCATGCTCTTCCTTGACGGTCTGTGCATCTTCAGGAGCTGGTCCAATGGTGAGCCTGATTCAGAGTAGGAGTCTGTAGCAGGAGTAGCAGGAGTAGAAGGCTATCTCCTCTCCCACCTCCCTGAAGGTCCAGTAGGTTTCCTACAATGTCTTGTCCAAGACTAAGGTGCACTCCTACAAAATCAGGTCCTATATGCTAGCTAAGATTTCCCACTCCCCTGGTTTTGTAAACAGAAGCAAAGGGATGTCTTCACTCACATTTCCTCATATATTTGTAACCCCTTTACCAGACATTTTGTGGTGTACCATCTGTGCACTCTACCAGCATACTGTGTCCTCCAATTCTCTCTCATCTGCACACCCTGAGGGCAGGCAGCCCTGTGCTTGTGTTCAACAGCTCGTGCTGTCTTCTGTGCGCGGTGGTTTGTTGAATTGCTGCTGCCCCGTCACGCAAGGTGCCTTCTGCCTTGACTCTCTTCTTTTCAGACTGGAACATCATCTGCTACGTGGGAAACATTGTCACCCTCATCTGGCTGTTGGAGCTGGCATTTCACCATGCTATTTACCATTCTGAAGGCCCAGAGTTTGTTATAAACTCTTTTTCTAATAAATTGATCTCTAAGTTCGTATTTTCTAGTCGGTCTTCTCTGTTAAGGAATGTTCTTTATATACAAACATACAGTGTAAAAGTGAGAAATAGGTACCTTGCTGAAAGCATAATGACTGAAACTTAAAAGGCTTTTTTAAGTTTCTATTTTAGTCTCTATGCTTTTTATCTCTTGCACTACAGAGAGCAATTTCCTCTGATGCCCTCTGCTTTGAGGAAGTTCTGTAATTTAACTTCTGGTTTCCAACATCCTCCTGTGTCTTTTATCTCATGCCTCATAATTTTAAAGGATTTCGTTAGCTACTTTAAGGACATTGCTTTTGCTAGGATCTCTCTGTAAAGCCTTAAAAAAATCTTTTAAAGCCCATTATTTCTTGTGCCTTTCTTACGAGGCCTGCAGTTGGCAGTTGAACCAAGAATACTTCAGTCTTCCTGAAGTCTGCATCTTCTCTACAAGTCTTTGAATGACTATTTACAGTTTCCAGGTTCCACACAGGTCTCTTTTCTGACCACCTTCACAGCTTCTTCCCTCATACCCCCAGGTCTGGACCTCCTTCTCTTGCCCTCATCTCTTCGAAGTTTGGCCAAAAGGAGAAGACGGTCCCAGCTGGGGTCTTCTTATCCTCGTGTTTGTTGGGGTTTTTTCTGCCTCTTAGCTGGAATTACTAATTCCAAAGCAAGGACAGTTACAGAACCAAAATTTTAAGGTGTCTTTTTTCTAAATCTAGGATCTTGTGTTCCTGTGTAACTTATTGGAACAGCTCATCTTCTCCAGAAGCTATGCTTTCACTAATACTGCTTAACTGCAGATTCATAATGAACTTCCAGCCACCATGCTTCTCATTAAATATTTATATTGTGGTAGCACATAAAGGCTGTAATTGGGGTCTAATTGTGCTGATATATTCAGACCAGTTCTGAGATGTTTGGTACCACTAACTCTGCAGCTAGCAACCCTCCTAAGTGTCCTTGTCCTTCACTGTCATTTTCCTGGGTCAGGTCAGCACATGAAACAAATCCCTGATTCCCCGATGTGGAAACTGAACGTCCGAAAACCACAGTGTGCTGACAGTTCTGTGTGGTTGTTCTCTCTTCATCCCTTCTTTGATTTACTTTTGGATTTTTCAAAAAGAAGGGGACAGGGCAGCCTGTCTTTTGAATTCCCCCACAAATGTTTGCCCTCGTCAGTGTGTCTTTTATATTTCTGTTGAGTATGAAGATCATGAGACAGCCCAGGTGAGCAACCACCTCCTTCCCTGACACACATAATGCAAATTGCTTTTCAGCTCCAACTGCACAGTTCAGCTGCTGGCAATGGTTTATACATGTTATAAGACTCTTAATATCTTTCCCATTTCTTAAAAAATAATCTCCTTTAATCCTGGCAGCACTGTAAGGTTCAAAGATGTTTTACATTATGTACAGGTAAGATTATGGTTTATTCATCAGTAGAAGGGAAAGATTGATTTTTTTATTTTTTTTCATTGCATCCTTGATAGTTTTTCTTCGTTGAAATCCTAGCTGATGCATTTTTTCTCTGCTCAGCCTGACTCTGCTGAAGGTGAACCCTCAATATGAAAAGTAAATTCTACAGGTCCTGTTGAAAGCAGCAAACTAGCATCAGTCTTTCTGTGACAGAGATGTAGTATTCTGAATTAAGTTGCACAAGGTGATCAGCCCTTACACTCTCCACTCTCCTGTTAGCCACTGTGTTATCATTGTCAGTTTTCATAGTTTTAATGGTTGCTCTGGTCTGGAACAAAGAGAATTTTTAATCCACAGCAAAGACACGAACTTGTCAATAAAAATCTCCTTCCAGCTTCTGGGTTTTCTTAAACTCTTAGGTTCAGTTGTCAATGCAAATCTGTCATATCTTAAGCAGCAAATGACTCTAAGGCAAAAGCAGAAGAAATTCTCAGCTTGAAGTGTCCCCAAACCCTTCTTGCAGCAATATGGACACTGCAAGATGTGCTTCGTGGAGTCTCCCTGCGTGATTGAAAATGGAGCTTTGTTGACAAGCCACAGACCAGTTGTTTATTTTAAGAAAGTGGGACAGAATACATTGGTGTGTTGCAGAGCAAAGCCATCGAGCAGAAGTAATGAAGGCAGTTCTGAAACAACACATTTGTTTTTAACTTCCCCGTTTTTTCTCTCTTTCTCTTTCCTTGTCTTTATTGTAGCTGGAAGGACTGAGCTGAAAGCTGGAATCTTTTGGTTGTCCTCATGTTTTGTAAGCACTAGACAACACAAAAGACAAATGAGTTTTGAAGTAACAGGTCCTTATAAGTCCAGTGGTTTCTTTTGCACAAGGACATAAAGTTCTTGGTACAAATTTATTTCTATATATCAAAAAAATACTTTAGGGCTAAAAATCATTTGGCTCCCAGTCACTTCTCAGTTAAGCCTTCTTTATAAGATGCAATTGCTAAGACCAATATTTTTAAGAATTAAGGGGTTCTGTCTAGATGCTAAAGTGGATGTTGGTGAAATGAGAGCACAGAGCAGGATCTGGATGCTTCAAAATTTGGAAAAGGCACAAGCAGGAAGTTTGGTGCAACACTGAAGATCTCTAGAATTTACACAATTAGTATGGTAAATGGGGGATTATTAACATGAGGAAAGAGTAAGAAGCATTTAAAAAAGATAAACCTTTCAGTGGTTCAGTCTGAGAAGGAAAGAAAAGGAAATGTAAAAAAATCCACAGAACCAAGATTGAATAAACAGTAAATAAATCAAATACATTAGCAGAATGGACTCAGATGTCTGGGAGGAGAATTCTCTGTCTAGATTGAGGATTTAATGAAATACCTGTTGTAACCCAAAACTGAGTTTCAAAATATACTGAGACTAGGTATAGTAAGTGTAAGGGTATGTAAGGGTATACAAAGATTATAACATTGTCTCAGCTATTCTGAGGCTCACTTTATGCAGCATCTGGAGTTCACAAAAACAATCTGTGTCACACAAAAGCATCTGCAGGATGAGGTGGAGGCTGTGTCTGTACTGAATGGGAGTACTTGCGGCCTGTGTGCTGGATGCCTCCAAATAGCTTTGCCTGGTGCTGTGAGTGATCCAAATGTTGTAAAACTTAGTTCCTGATGTCCTGTTTTTAGCCTGAGTCTGCTAGGGTGCCCCACAAAGCCACTATTGACACCAGTGCCAGCCCAACACTGAAGTTTATGAGAAGGAGCAGAAGGGACAGAGTCCAGTTACGTAAGCTGTAGCCACAAATATGAAAGATGGGCATGTCAGACCCCAAAAGGAATTTGGAAGAACATTCTTTTCCTTTCTGAAGAATTCCCATCGGTCAGGTATGAGGTAAGCTTCTGTTCTGGCCACTATGAGGTTTGTGATCTCAGTACTTTATACCTGAAAACTTTCATGCCAACTTTGTAAAGTTAAACAATTCTGCTCTGTAACTGCTCTGTTCTGCTTTGTAACTGTGAACAAGGGTGTTGTTTATCAAATGAACCAGTCTAAAATGCAAAGAGTGCTTTTTCTGCCAATGGGTTTTATCCTTGTTGTGCAGGAATCAAAAGACTGAGATGATTATTCTGTCCTCTGTGTGTCTCTGGTAAGACTGCCAAAAATGAGGCACCCAATTAACATCTAGTGTTCAGGTTTTTACTGTGGAGAGTCTTGCCTAACTAGGAACTGGCCTGAATGAAGCCAATTCCAGCTAAATCTGTGAAGTTTTATATCTTCCTCCTGTCTTCCTCAGACATCCATTTTTCCCTTCACACATCATTTAATATAAAAAAACCTGTTAAGTTAGACATGTACAGTGAGCCAGAGGGACCCACACAGCAGGGGTCTGTAGGGGAGAGGCAGCTGTGACATCGCAAAAAACAGGAACACAAGGTGTTGCTTCCCTCTCTCCCCCAATCTTTTCTGGGCTGCCACCTTCTTTCCCTGATGTACAGTATCTGCCCTCTCGGAGTGTAATTTAATGCTAATCAAGAAGTGAGTGGGAGCCATAAGCTCATTTCATTTAGAACCTGGAGAGGGTACTGGCTGCTTTCTTGTCTCAAAAGCTTCTCCACCCCATTGCTGTAATTCGAACCACCAAGCTCTGGATTTCAAAATTCAACACCAGCTCAGATTTACGGAGCATTAAGCGACTGAATTAAATGCTCAACATTCTCTTGGCGTCACCCTGACTGAGTAAAGGATTTCATGGGCTGGGGTGCTCAACAAGGCCATAATTTATAAAATCATGCAGAAGCTGCTCCTTTGAGTTTTCCTTTGGCTTGCTGCAATTTCTTTTTATTAAGGCCCCAACAGTATTTGTTGTTTTTCTGTTTGCTTTGATGTGGGAGTTTTAGATTAAATCTAAATAAATCAATGAGGTTTAAAATTAAATTAGGTTTCATTTGCATGAGCTGGGGAGTGAAGTGCATCTTTCTTTCACCATGTAAAACCTAGCAGACCCATTACCCATCACAGAACCCTCAGCTGCTCCTGAAGAAAAATGACATTTCCCTCCACGTAGAAAATACTTAAAAGTCCCAAGAATAGATTTATAGGAATATTTTAACCTTTTCTTTGATCCTTGAAATGTCATTGTTCTGTAGGCTACATTGCAAAATGTCACCTTTTGTGGGAGTCAAGGGATGGATTTGATCTTTGGAAGACATTTTGCAGATAATGCACTACAAGGTGCAAAGTGTTCACTCCTGAAAAGGAGCTGAAAATGTTGTTGTCTGTAGAGATATGTGCTTAGGACAAAAGGACTGTTTATGGTGAGGCTTCTACTCTTGACACAGCAATGAAGAAACATCTTCTTTTGTTTTAATGCACAACAGTTTTATTTTCATCACACTGAAGAGAAATTTAAGTAGTGTAAGTCCTTCACTTGAGAAATGCTTGCGAATGAGCATGTTTGAAATGTAACCATTTTTTACAAGCTGTTTGCTTTTCAGAGTACACCTTAACACCTTGACTGGCAAGAACAGAGCTGAGTAGTTCAGGAAGAAGCAGTGCTGAGCCTTTGCTTCAGCTTGGTGTTTGCTCTGATAGTGTTCCCTTTCATGGTTGTGCAACCTGTCTCTCTCCACTCCTTTCTCCAGCTGTCTTACACCCAGTGTTCTCCAGGCCACCCACAGTATGAATTTCCCAGCATGAAAACTGACCTATTTTGAGATTTCCATGATGTCTGCAAAAATCTGGTGAGCCAAGGCAGATGGGAATCCATGGGTTCACACCATGTCATTGCCATCTCTTTGCCTTGACAGTAACTGCTGAAAACCTAGATCTACTTGAAAGATGCCACAGCTCTTCTCACTGAGTATTATAAAGTTGTGCCTAATTCTGCAGCTCTTGCAGGTGCATATTTTTCAATGGAACCTATTTTTGTTGCCAAAATGCATTAGATTTTTCCCCAGCATATATGAGATGCTGTTTACTGTCCCAGTAGAGCTTGCAGTCCAAGCAGAGAGGACACTGTGAGAATGCAATAAGGAAGGTAGTGGGTAAGAGAACGAAAAACATAGGTTGGCTCCTAACTTTTGGTTATCCAAGTTTAGGGTCAAGTAGTGCTCAACAGCACTGAATGAGTTCTGAGCCACATAAATATTCAAAGATTTCCTGGCAGTGGTTCTTCAGGCTTCTGGCTGCTGAGCTGCCTGCCCCCCGTGGTGACACTGTGCTGGATCCCAGTCACCCTGGAGCTCGGGATCCAGACATAAAGAAGTCAGAGTGCAGAAGTCTGAAGGGTAAGGAACAGATACTGTCATGGAGGAGATGAAATTCTAGATGACAGTGACCCTGCTTTGCAGAGACTGGGAACTGTGACATGGCATAGACGGTCCTAAGGGCCTTTCAGGGAAGCCACAGAGACCTGAACAACATTGTCTTCATAGACACTGGGCCTGAAAAATGATAATTTAGAGTCTGGGAGTCACTGGCCTTTTTCAGTGTGATGTGACTATGGGGAAGGGATGGCTGGTAGCATTTTGAACGTAGGAAGTGAAATGAGGCAAGTAAGGATATCCCAGTGGCAAGTTGTAGCAGGAAATGATGCGTATGTTGTACCTTAAGTAAAAATATAGTAGGTAAGACACAGTCTCCTCTCTTTGCTCAAATAATAGAGCTGTTACTCTGATGCTTTACACAGTTTAATTCTTATGGGGTTGCCCCTCCACTGGACAGCCAGAGCTTAAATGGGTTCTGCATGAGACAGACACTTCATTTCTTAAATTGTCTTTTGTCTTATCTGTGTATCCTGCTTGGTGTCTGTGTGCTGCCAGAGATGAGCTCAAAATCAGAAGTGTGATAAGATGCTGTGTGAAATTATGTCTTCATCTATGATAGTAGGGTTGAAACACTTAAGTGCAACACAGTCAAGCCCAAAATGCTTTGAACATCTGAGAAAAACTTAAAGATGAGCATGGGATGTTTCACTTGTACTGCAGGAAAAAGGTGATTATGTATAGACCCTCTGTTTTCAAATCAGTCATCAGCAATATTAATGTGATGTGTAGCATCTAGTTGCATCTTCTGCCCTGTTAGAGATAATAGGAGTAGCATAAAATTATTATGGGATGTAAATGTTTTTATGCTATGTGACTTGTATGTATGATATTGTGAAGTCAAAAAGAGGATTTTGGTGTCTAGGGAAGCAACCAAATCTGTGGTAATCGAAGCATGTAGTGAGTCATAAGAAATCACTGCATCTAAGAACTCTCTGACAATCAAAGGTGAACTTTCCCCAGATAAATTTGTCATCTGTTGTCCTTGCCCTGAGAGGAAACAACTTAACTTCTAGGCATTTAGTGAGACTATACTTTTAAGTCATATTTTGAACACATGGACACCATATTGCATTGTGAATTAGGGCCTTCTGCCCCAGCACCTAGGAAGCATCTCCTGAAATAATACTCAATAATGAAGTGTTACTGCAGTTGTCTTCTACACCTGAATGTGAGGGGAAGCATTGCACAGAATCTGCAATAGAAATTCAGAATTAAGTTTCAAGTAGATATTAATTTACTTTGCTATTTCCCTCATTTCCCCAGAAGACTGAGAATCATCACACAAACCAGAAACTCTTAAGATTCAAGGAGGCATTGAAAGTCTACAGCAGAGCTCCTTCAGCAATACTGCTGCACCTGTTTTTCTTCTCAGCTGTATAATCCAAATAATTGTAATTGTTCTCTAACACAGTAAAATTGATTTATCCTCCCCTTAAATCTTGTATGTGGGACTCTCAAGGTGATCTGTGATAGGAGGCATGCCATTCTATGGGCCATGGTGTATCTGCATGGGGTAGTGGTCAGACTTTGGAATGAGATTTTTGAGGCACTGAAGTGTCAGGGTGTGTTCCCAGGTCCAGTGCTAAAAGAGGTTTGGGGTGATTCTTCCCCAGTATATCTCTTTAGCTTTTAGCTATCTGCATTTCAGGTGTTTCCTGAGCCAAAGGCTCCACCTGAACCATTAAGTTTAACACCTGATAGACCTGTCCTCCATGAATTTATCTAATCACATTTGGAACCATTTATAGTTTTGACCTCCACGGAAATCCATGGCAGTTTAATTCCACATTTCAAGTGTGGGTTGTGTGAAAAATCATTTTTGTAATTTGTTTTAAACCTGCTGCTTGATCATTTTACTGGCTGCCTCCTTGTTCCTGTGGCATAAAAAATAGTGAATAATCATCCCGCATTCAAATTCTGTATGCCATTCATGATTTCAAAGCTTTTTATAATATTCATCCTCAGTCATATCTTTTTCAGTCTGCAGAGGTCTGAACTATTTCTTTCTCATCTGGAAGCTGCTATATACCTCTCAACTGACAGTATTGCAACATTATTGCCATTTTTTCTGGTTCTATGGTGTCCTTTTCAAGGTGGAAAACCATAGTTGTGCATAGTATATGTAAACTCTCTATTGATTTATATAGGAGCATATTTAGGACTTCTTAATTCTGTCCATACTTCCT
The DNA here is from genome assembly GCA_038090715.1 of Florisuga fusca. NCBI lineage: Eukaryota > Metazoa > Chordata > Aves > Apodiformes > Trochilidae > Florisuga > Florisuga fusca. The sequence continues at coordinate 4,674,366 of JAAWXA010000028.1, read as the reverse complement.
TCATGATAGCTACATCCTTGGTTTAATTTCACAGCAGAAGAATACAGAGGGATGTAATTGGAAAGGTGTGGCTTAGCACAACCCAATGGCATCAGAAGAAGTTGTGTTCACCAGAATTTCAAATCTACAGCTCAAATAATGATTTATAATTTTCTTAGCTATGTTCTCCATCCATCAGCCTTCATTTCACATTCTAATGCTCTCATTCTTCAGCATCATGAGTTGCTCATCTAGAAAACCTATTAATGGAAGATGTCAGAAATGTAGGTGAATTATGCTTCTCTGTTATTTTGAGAAATTAACTCCTGGATGCCTTGCATTTCTGAACTGTTTGATTTTCACTTAGGATGCTGTGCTTTTGAAGAATTAGTGCCTAATAATACCAAGTTGCTTTAAGATAGAAGGCCAAGTACTTAGAATTTGATTTATCATGTGGATTTAGTGCAATCCCCATACTAATAAAGACAACTTTTCTCCTTTTTTAAGAGGTACTGAGCAGGGAGTAGGAGAAAAATTATATTTCTGAGTTATTTTGTGTCATGAGCCACATTGCATGAGCACACATTCTAATTGAAGCGTGATTTTGTCATTCCCATTGGCATATGGAGATTTTCAGAGCACTTAAGCTTTGCCAGCCCTCCTACCCACAAAAGGTAATGTTTGAGTTGAATGTTCAAAGAATATGCTTTTTGAATTGTGTGTTGAGTTTCTAAGTTCAGAATATTACCTGTTGGAATTTGCGTCCACATCCAAAACCTTTTCTTTCATCTGCCACTTCCCCACCCTGTACTCCATGTCGTACTCGACTGTTTAATAATCACTTGGGCCACTGTTCTCAACTTGGGAAAACATAATCTTGAGGAATGTCTTCTCAAGAAGACATGATTTGGAACCTGCTGTACAAGCCCATCAGGAAAGACGTGCATGGGAGGGGGTGGCTGAGCCACGGGCAGCTTAAGGACTGCACAGTTGCAGCTGCTTGAGAAAACTCCAGCTAACAAAAAGCTCAGAAAACAGAAAGCAAAGCTTCACAGAAGAGCAAAGACAAGGTGCTGTATCTTGGACAGCTATTATTATGGTTGGGTCTTGTTGTGGAGCTCTTGCAGGAAGCTGTGGCCCAGTTCTGCTGCTCCTGAAAGCCACAAGTTCCTTTTTCTCTTCTCTTCTCTCTGCTACCTACCTTCCTCCCACAGCCCTTTTCATGGCATCTTTGTTTCACTTCCCTTGGTCCTAAACCAGCCCCCCTCTTTACTGCATCCCCCTTCTGCTGCCTCCAGTGACTCTGGAAGTGCACAGTCACAAAAGAAATTACATAAATGAGAAATGATATAGTTTGAAACCCAGTACACTGGCACAGTACTGGCAAGTAGAAGAAGAACTGGCTGTGGAAAGCATTCACAGCTACTTTAAAGTAGGCTGAGATTTTTGCAGCCAGCCTCCTGACAACATGTACTTAGGGAAAGAAAGGAGAAAAAAAAGATGTATCAAATTATAGGCTGGAGGTTCTTTGCACAAGACTGCTACAGATATTCTGATGTGATGCCTGGACAAGGGGTCATGCCAGTGGGTCTGCAAGATGGTTTTACTCTCTGGTAGGGTAATATATGTGGTGCTGAAGGAAGACCTGGCTGGCTGTGTAAAGAGATATCTAACTTTTGTTTCAGCTTGAATATTGTGCTTGCACTATACTTTCTCTTCCTCTCTGAGCCCTCTGTGTTGAGGTTCTTAGAGCAATACTTTTTCCAAGTGTTTGGGAAGTGTTTTGAAACAAGGGCCTATATGTGTTGTTGTATAGCATAACTCTGTGGTGTATATATTAGAATATCTTCACTTTCTTCACCTCACAAAGCCCAAATGCATAATTATCTCCACTTACTTGCTCCCTCTTCCCCTCTCCATGCTGACAGCAATGTACAAGTGATGCATCAGCAATGCACCCAAGCCCTTCTGTCGTAGCTGTCTGAAATTTAAGTCCTTATGAGGGACCATAGAAGCCACAATTTTTTATTGTGCCCTAAGGCTGTTGTGAGTGAATCATCACAATAGTATGATTCAGTTGTAGCCATAGCTTCTGGTTTCTTCCCTGGTGCCATGAGCATGAAAATGCAGAACTGATATTCTCTGGCTTTTGGTCTCAGGTGCTGCTTCATCCCTTTAACACAAGAACTTTACTGGCTCTTACTTCTAGTGGCTCTAGTTGCTGGTAGTACATGACTCTTCTTCTCAGGCTTGACTTAATTCGGGGACAAATGATAATGTAAGGACTTCCCTTGTGTCTCTGGGTTTGTCTCTAACTCAGATGCTCCTCTCCCCCAAGCCCCCATGCTTTTTTAGTTCTTTCTTATTAGAGCACATACCGAGTGTAATGCCCGAGTGTTGGGAAGTCTGTGATGACACATCTCACAGACATCTCTGGCACAGATACCCGACCAGCTGTGTTCAGACAGCCCACACTGCAGGATTTTTGCTTGTCATGTTTAAAAAATGACTCTCACCTGGGCTTTACCAGTGTGGCCCCAGTGCCATAACTGTACAAACAAACTGCATCAGGGAGGAAGAGGTGCCTGACTCGGGCACTAAGATGAAGGGCTAAGTAGTTCTAAAACCTTGGTGTTGCTCAGGTTAGGTCTGTCAGATTGTCAGTCTCTACAGCATTGATGTAGGCTGGAGGAGGCTCAGGGGAGACCTCATCACTCTCTACAACTCCCTGAAAGGAGGTTGGAGCCAGGGGGGGGTTGGTCTCTTTTCCCAGACGACTTTCAACAAGACAAGAGGACACGGTCTTAAGTTGTGCCAGGGGAGGTTTAGGTTAGATATTAAAAGAATTTCTTTACAGAGAGGGTGATCAGGCATTGGAATGGGCTGCCCAGGGAAGTGGTGGATTCTCCATCCCTGGAGATATTTAAAAAGAGACTGGATGTGGCACTCAGTGCCATGGGCTGGGAACCGCAGCAGTAGTGGATCAAGGGTTGGACTTGATGATCTCTGAGGTCCCTTCCAACCCGGCTAATTCTATGATTCTAGATGCACTCATGAGGTGTTAATTCTGTGTCTGGCCCACAGGCTAACTGGGTACTCTCCTCAGCTCTTACCATGATGACAAGCTATCATCCCTTCCCATTCCGACTTATAAAATGTGTTTTATTTGTCAAATTATGGAATTAACCCCCCCATTTAAAACTAGACCGTAGCTGCAAAAATCCTGAGAAAATGTCTGTGGGAATTTTTTTTCCCCTTTTGGATTTTCTTGTGTGGTTTACTTTTTGTTTCTTCCCTTCTCCTTTGTAAATCTCAGAGGTAGACAATACCTCTCTGTACATGTTTCAAACCAGTGAACAGGTTTCTTCTCAGGGCTCCTCCTGTGCTTTTCACACACAGTTCTGCATTCTTGTCTTCAGGCCTGGCCTTACACAATAATTGTATGAGCTTTCTGCTCTGCATCTCCTGCCATGAATCAGTTTTAGTACTGTTCATTATTTCTGTGACTGTCAGGAAACTAGATGGAAGTTGCCTCTTTAGATCTTCTCTTTCACTCATTCAGTACTGGACCTGACAAATAAATGAAGATCTCTTCTGCAGAAAGTTTACAGAAGTCCAGAGAAAGACAGATGCTGTACAAGGTGATGATTTGCATGGTTTCACTGGCTTGAGGGCTCATTGTTTGCCTCCCCGTGGGTGATGATGTATTGGAGAGGGTTTGCTTACAATACCCATGGGATCATGTATGCCTAGCGAGCTATCCTGGAGTGGAGGCAGGTGAAATGAAGCAGGAGGTAGAACAAAGGGAGAGAAGATGTCCAGAATAAACACTGGGAAAAGCCAACAATAATAATGGCATAAGTAATTCTTCAGCACATGGGTTTGTTCAGTTAGCACTTGCTTACCAGGTCTGCTCACTTGCCTGAAGTTACATGTCTAGAGAGCAAACGTAGGACCATGCTGACATTGACATCTCAGTAACTGATGAGAGAGGCAGAATCATTTGCCTGCTGTCTGCTGATTTCCAAATGTCATCAAAGAACCTTCATTTTTCTTTTACATTTCATGTTTCTTGCCCTTTCTGCTACTCCTTTACAAAGACATAACCAGACAAAAATCCCTTTTTTCTAGTGGTCCATACAAAATCCTCTATGAGTTGCTTCATGTTGTAATGCATTTTTCATAGTGCTCCAACTCTTTAATGCCCAATTTTTGCCTTTAGTCTTCCATCATTCCTTCTGAAGAAATCCTGGAGATTAATCTAATGGCTAGCTGCTTCTACAGGATTGCTCTAAGCCTGGCAGGACCTCAACTTGTGGAGTAGAATAGCACATCAGTGTAATACAATGTCTTCCCAAGTAAGCAATTAAACTACACCAACAGTGACCCCTGAAATGCAGTGTCCTGGCATAAAGTAATTTTTTTTTCATGTTAAAGGTTTATATTGCTTCCTCAGGAACTGGCTTGGGAGTCTTTTCACATGACAGTCTGGATGTAATTGGTGCATGCTGCAAATTTATTCCTCCAGCAGGTCAAATAAGCAGTATATTTCATTGCTAAGCTGAGTGGGGCTTTTATTTTCTCAAATTATATTTCTATTAAATATTCATTTGTCTGTTTCATGGTCCACAGAGGATTTGGATTGTTTGGTGCTTGCAGCAAGTGGATTTGCCCAATGGGTTATCTCTTCCTCCAGCTTCTCCTTTAGTGACTGTTGTGCCAGCAGAGGAGTGGTCTCAGTGAGGGCATCATTCATCTAGTCACAGCTTTCTCCCCAGGATAAAAATGCATTAGGAACCATCTCAGCAGATGGCTTGGAAGCTTCTAGTGTTGCAGCAGTCTAGGGTCTAGCTGGAGTTCTTTCACATAACTGTGGTTTCAAAGAGTTGTAGGCTTCTGGTGTGAGCAGTTTTATATTGAAATTGAGCTTGATAGGCTGTGTCCTACCATGGATCAATAGAGAGTGCAAAGCTGTGCACAGCTGAAGAGAAAATGCCCACTAGGAGAACTTGAGGGATGCAAGGGGAAGTGTGAAAAAATAAGAAAATGCCTATCATCAGTTTTTGCAGAGAAATCCCTTATCTGCTTTTTGCTGCATTTGCAATGCAATATTATATTTAATAATATTATGACAATAGTTCTCAAATAATCCCCTTTAGTGGAATATGATAATTTGTATGCAAGTTTCAAAACATTTGTATTATTTTAATTTTCTTGCTCCCTGTTTTCATTATCACAATGTATCTGAATTAGACCTCTTATAGACGATCTCAGTAAATCATTTACAATGATAATTTTGCAAGTAACCTTATTAGATGTGTTGTTTCCTGCAGCTAAGGCAGCTAATGATGAACTTAATTTCACCATTTGTACATATGCCCAATGTGGTTCTCCTTAGCTTCTAATTTAGGGAATAAAGTAAATAAAAAGGGATCTAAATTATTGTCAGTCTTACATTAACCCTGTGTATGATTCAACTTACCCTGTTCCCTTGGGGAAATAAAAACCTGTGGTCTGTTAATTTCAGCCTGCTTATACTATAATTTAAATTATGTTCTTTAACTGCATGACTCCTCATACAGAGTTGAGCTTGGCAATATTTTGATAATGTAAGGGTGTTAAGGGAGAGGGATGGGAGGTAATTACTTAGCCATTTGCTCATTTAAAAGCTTATTTTCTAGTAATGTTTACTGCAGAAGTTGGAGGGGAGATAAATATTGAAAATATATTAAAAGAAATTTTCATATAGATTACATCCTTCCTGTCTAAGACTCTAGCTTAAGCACTCATGAACTGGAGAAACAGATGCACCTCCATCCTTTCGGGTCAGGCGGCTTGCCATCCCTTAAGAAAACTCCTTTCCCAACAAGCTGGAGAGTATTTTGAGGCTGATGCTTATGGTTCTGCTTCTCACAGTCTTGTGAAGGTACTGATGAAAATCAGGAGCCTGGTGGTGAGAATGCTGAGCTGGCAGAGTGTGCTTTCATTCCACTTCTTGCTTCACTGCCTGGTTAATTATTTTTGCATAGAAGAAAACACTAAAAGAAGACCATCCCAAAATATAGAATAGCTTAAGTATATAGTGCTCTGCAAGCAATTTGGGGATAAAAATTTGAATCTTTAGGGCCATTAAGCCTAGTTTTCTTCTATCCTTGGTGAATGCTCTCTTCTCTGAGCTATTACATAAAAACTAAATGCACACTTTTGTGAATTCAAACATTCATTTTCATAACTTTTTTTTTTCTTCTAACGAGCACTATAAAGGGCATTCTGGATAACCTGGAATGCTCCCTGATCAACACAGCAATGGTTTCTGATTTTGTTGTGCTGAAGAATTTTACATTGAACTTGATTTGAAGCACATCTTTATCTCAGTTTACAGAATCAAAGAATCAAAGAATCAATCAAAGGACCTCTGAGATCAAGTCCAGCCTAGGACTTAACACCACCACATCAGCTAGACCATGCCACTAAGTGCCACATCCAGTCTCTCCTTAAACACTTCCAGGGATGGTGACTCCACCACTTCCCTGGGCAGTCCATTCCAATGTCTGATCACCCTTTCCATGAGGAAGTGCTTCCTGATATCCAACCTAAACCTCCCCTGGCACAGCTTCAGGCCATGCCCTCTCCTCCTGCCACTGGTTTCCTGGGCAAAGAGCCTGACCCCCACCTGACTACAGTCTCCCTTCAGGTGGTTGTAGAGTGATGAGGTCCCCCCTGAGTCTCCTCAGCAACCTCCTCCTAAACAACCCCAGCTCCTTTAGCCCCTCCTTATAAGACTTCCCCTCTAGTCCCTTCACAACCTCATTGCTGTCCTCTGGACCTGCCCCAGAACTTCAGTGTCTTTCTTGAAGTGAGTGGCCCAGAGCTGAACACAGTACTCAAGGTGAGACCTCACCAGTGCTGAGTACAAAGGGAGAATTATGTCCCCAGTCCTGCTGGCCACACCATTCCTCACACCAGATAGGATGCCATTGGCCTCCGTGGTCTGGTGACACTGCTGGCTCATGTTCAGTCAATTGTCAACCAGTACTCCCAGGTCCCTCTCTGCTGTGCCACTCTCCAGCCACTCTTCTCCCAGTCTGTAGTGCTGTGTGGGGTTATTATGGCCAAAGTGTAGGACCCACCACTTGTTCTTGCTGAACCTTATACCGTTGGCCTCAGCCCACTGACCCGGCCTGTCCAGGTCCCTCTGCAGCATCTTCCTACCCTCCAGCAAATCAACACTGCCCCCTCCCAGTTAATATTTTTTCATAAAATGCTCATTTCAACATACTTGGGGGTGCTATTGTTATTTTTATTAAGGATTTGATTGAACAGACTGGGACCAGTTCTACTTATATCCTGGAGCAATGCTTTTCAGTCTGTGAAGGGAGGAACGGGATTATCTTGACTGGGTCTGCAAAGCTGGTCAGGATAACTATACTAAATTGAGATCTCTGTTAGAAAACAACTCTGGGATCACAGATTGAATTAATGGAAAACCACAACTTAAGTCTGATCCAGCAAAGCATATGAACACCTGCTTAATTTCAAGGAATATGCAGTGTCCCACGGACTTCTATGAGTCTTATGGTTTCATGATGCATTTTTCAGGACTGAGGTAGAGCACTTGGTGCTGGACAAAATAAACTCCTTAATGAGTTTACCAGAAAACCCTACAGGCACACTCAGCATGTGCTTTTAAAATATGTACTATTAGGTCAAATGAAAATTAATTCCCATTGGAGTGAGGCCATACCCAAGGAACCCTTCTGGGATTATTCTTTGAAATCCTTCAGGCAGAAATATTTCTGTGCCAATTTCAACTTCAAAACCTTTGACTGTGGAGCTGTTTAAGAATAGGCTAACAAAAATTCATCTTCTGTGAGAATTCTTCTTGTACTCTATATCCCTCCCCAACCATCTTTCTCTTGCTTTTCTCGCTGCCTCTCAGCATACTAGAAAAGGTCAGAAGCAATTTGATCAAACATCCCAGTAGATGAGTGCCTTTGAAGATAGTTCAGGCCTTTGAAATTTGAATATGAGAGGTTAATATTTTGAGGAATTGTTAGGTCCTGGAAATAAAGCTTTGTAATGAAAAAATCACCTTTGAACCTTACATCTAGCTATTTTAGGTTAAATAATAGTGATTTTTTTCTTTGGGGGAAATAAGGCTTCCTACTTCTCCCCCCTTTGCTGCCTGGGTAATAGTCGTGGGCTGGGTTTGCACCATTTGATACATATTCTATAGACACCATGTAATCTAGGGAAGAATCAAATTAATTTACAGTCAGAATGCAAAAAGTTACAGATTAAAGGCAGATGTAGCCTAAATTGGTGTGTCTGAATTCATGAATGAACTGGCATATGGCTGGGCCTCTTTTCTGAAGCAAGAGCTGCTGAACATGTACAGCTCCTGACTTTACTCTCTCCAACCAGCACAGCCTGGTCTTTTCTTTAGTTGCTTCTGCATAATAGATGATGCATCACTGCTGAAGTGTGTATCTTATCTGCTGGTAAAGTTTGCAAAGCTCTTTGTCTATTTACTCATCGATACAACCTGAGGCTTCACCACTCCCCTCTCACGTGTAGCCCTATGCTTTCTCCTTGATATCCCAGTTGGACTTGTCTATGTTGGAGACTAAGCATCTTCATTTTTGCCATAGCTCATTTAAAAATGGGCAGAAACCCAAGCTGCAAAGCAACCCGTTAGCTGTGTAAGTGGAGAGGGCAGCTTACACATCCCAATGATGTTCCTTAAATCTGGAAGTGAGTCGTTCTGCCTTGGCTTACACATTTCACTGTCAGGTGTTGGCCTTTTCAGAAGGAGCATCATTCCTCCCTTTAACTGAGAGATGCAGTCTGAAAAACCCTCTAGCACTTAGAGACAGGCATTTACTCCAAGCGTTGGTGCATTTCATTCTGGTCTTGGCTCTCTGATTTCCAGAAGTTCCACTTTACTTGGGATCTTTCCGTTGTTTAAGAACTGACACATGATGTGATACTTTTAATAGAAAATCAGGTAGCACTTGCCAGAGGACAATTTTGGCCCTCTCTGGTTTGAGTCCTTTAACGTGTAGTCTCTGCTAAATGGATTCTCTGATCTTCCTGGGGATATTTTTCATTCTTGACATTGTAAACGTAATTAACCTATTGGGAACAAAGGATAATTATTTGTAGCTTTTTTTGAAAGCTAGGAGCCAAGGAGGAGCCTCTTTGGATTAGGACTGCTCTGTGGAACATCTAAACTTCATCTCATTCTCAACTCCTGTCTTCATATTCCTGTAGGTATACCTGCAGGCAAGGAGGGTTAACTTCCAGCCATTGACAAGAGAACACAGCTAATGTCAAAGCCCTTCTCTGGCTGTGGCTCCTCTATTTTCCCATATGTAGTTCTCTCTTTGTCTATGTTTGACTGTGCCAGCAGGGGACTAATAGTGTCTAGCAAAAGGTACAAAAATGAGGATACTTTTTCAAATTTAAATTGCATAGCTTGTGCTTTCTGTCTTTTTTCTTCTTTTTTTCTTTTTTTGTTCAGGCAGGAGAATATTTTCATGCTTCTGTAAAGAAAAGTGTGTGCTCAAGATGGCAGCTGCAGGAGGTGGATTGGTTTCTTGAAGCTGGATTCTGTGGTAGGGGCAGGCTCCTGGTCATACAAAGCCCATTAAAAGGAAAAGGCCTCTGGAGTTTGCATGGCTGAGGGCCTGGTTTAGCTTGCAGCATCCAAGCAAAGTCCTGGAGAGTGAAAATCTTGGGATTTTCCCATCAGGCGGAAGCCCTGGTGTTTGGTGAATTAGTCAATGAGGTAGAATGCAGATTAGCCTAATGTGTGCTGGTGCTTTGGGAGGGCACAGAGCTTTAGAGGTTTGCTACATTTAAAGGAATTAGCAACAGTCATGGTAGCAAATGACTGTGATTTTTCCTAAAGATTAACAAACTGTGAGTCTAATGGGGGACCTGCTATTTCTCAGAAACATCACAGTTCTGCTCCCCTAAGTGAAGCCAGGATTTTCCTTCCTCAAATTGGCCTCAGTTCAGGTGCTGCTAAAAGGTCAGCTCTCCAATCCTTATTTTAGATTTTTTTTTTTCTGTCACTGTGAATAAATCTTGTCCCAGACAACCAGTAACACCTAGGAGTGAAGGTTTTTTTCTGCTTGTTATCCAGCACAGATAAACTGCAAGTCAGCCCTGGAGATCTGTAGCTAAACTGCTCCAGCCCTGGTATAGCATTTGTATAGTTCATTAGAACAAACCAGGATTGACAACATCTTTAGGGAGGAAAAAAGAAAAAAGGAAATCAATTGGCCCTAGTACCTGAGCTGATCAGATGTACAAAGGAGGAAAGCATTGCCAGAAAGTATCTGGGGCTGGATAATTTGCATCAGAATCAAATAGTCTCTGTGATGAGTAAATAGTTTTCCCACAATCAGAGGATATTGAATACCAAGATTTTTACACCCTCTTAAAAACCTGAAAAAAGCCTTTTTTCCCCTATCAGAGCTGGTTGTTGTTTTTTTTTTCAACTGGACATTGATTTTTCTTGCCAAACTGTGCATTTCTAATGGAGCTTGAAATTAACATGATTTTTTTCTGTGTGTGTGGTTGTTGTTTGCCTCCTTATTTGTGCACCAACAACCTAAATGATGTTAGCATAGCTAGAGGAATGAGCTTTCTCCAAGTTTTAGTTGAGTGCAGCAGAGAAAGCACACTGCATCTTTTTCTCCAGGCACTACACATCTAATGACCTCCATGTGGTATTAAGGGGTGGTTTTATTTATCTGTGACACTGATTGAAAGGTTTGGGATAGCTGCATTTGTTTGAGATGCTTGGGGTCCAGAGGGCATTCTTTATCATCCTCTGCTGAGATGATGATTTCAGTGTGCTCCAGATAGAACCTTGGTAGCAGACACTGCAGGATCCAGTGATTCTACTCCAGAAGTGGGGAACCAATTCTTGTCATTTGTAAAAACCTTTTGTGAGGTCTACAGATTAATCAAGAGATATCTTAATTCAGAGAAAGTGGCAATTAAATTGAGAGAGGAACAGCGGTCCTAAAACCTTCTTACGTGTCACAATTCACTGTCCCAACCTGACCCTATAAATTGGGACTCTGAATTGGGGTGCTACCCTTGTAACAAGGCCCTGGCTGATAGAAGAATCCACTCTTGTCTGCCTAACTTAAGCAGTTTCAACATGCTGTGGATTACAGCATGCACCTTGTACAGGTAATTTTAAAATCTAAATACCTGAGTATTCTTTTTAAACTTTGTAGTTATCTTTTGGTCCAGTGCCAGTTCCCCTTAATCCTACCAAATACACAAAGAATACTTGTAGTCAGAGATAATGGTCTTATGATATGGCTGAATTTCTTTGCAGTACGTCTGAATAGGTAATAATAGCAACAGTTTTCTCCTTTCCTTTGATGTTCACACAACAGGTTAAAGAAAAAAAAATAAAGGAAATGTGAAAGCCCTTTAATTAGAAATAACTAAAGATAAAATACTCATGAGTCCTTGCACTCAGGACCTCTTGGTAATGTGGGTGATTTGAGAGAGCTTTTCACCTCTCTGTGATGAGAAGGGCTATGATTAAATCCCAGTTCTGCTCTCAGTAATTTGCATCCATATGGACTTAGTCTCATTTTCTCCACCATCTGCCAAGAGTAAGATGTGATCTTTGGCAAGAGTTTGTGCTCCCATGTATTGAGAGCAGGAGACATGCACCACGGAACCATTCTGTATCAAACCTGACTGGCAAAGTGTCCTGAATATTAGGTCAGCCATTTTCCATCAAATTGCTATCAGTTATTGTTGATACAGAATGAAGGTTATTAATTAAGCAGAAAGGATTTGTATAGTCCAGGGTCAAGACTGAGCAGCTCCTATTCAGCAAGTAAGATCTTGCTATCAATTGTTAGTCCTTGTTATCTATTGCAGCTGGAAATTCTTTTTAAATTAATGTGTTAATGTACTGTTCTACTTAGGAAAATGACTGAGTGGGAATGCGACACTGATAAAATAAATACAAAATTTTTCGTATTTATTTTCACTCACTGAATTAAAAACTAAAATCTGTCCACTTACCAACTCCAGCAATTATTTTCCTTTCTGCCAGATGCACAGGCTTCACCTGGGACTTGAAAGAATCAATCTATGGCATCTTTATCACCCATGATAATGTATGGAGCAGATGTAAGGCAGGACTCGAGGAATGTGCTCTGTGAGCACAGGGCATCCTCACTGGTGCTGCACTCCAGGCTCATTCACCTCTTGGCTCTGTGAGAGCTAGAAGTGAATATTCATGCACATTGGTCAAGTCAGTGTTGTAAAAGTTTAGGGAGGGGTAGGGAGCAGAGATGGTGGTTAAGGTCACCCCTTCACACAGCACTTCCTTTTATTGCTCTTTCACTTCAGTTTTGTCTGTGTGAGGCTCTGTCCCAGGATAACACTGGTGTCCTGCAGGAGAAAGCCAAGAGATTTGTACTTGAGGAGAAAGAGTTTGGAGGAACTCATCTGGGGGTAAGTCAGCAGTCTCCCATCAGTGAGATAAAGGCCCTTCTTTTTGGTCAGATTTATTGCAAGTGAGGAATAGAACCCTTTTTTCAAGGTCTTTTGCTTCTCCCAGCTGCAATGCTGTGAGGCTTGAATCAGCAGCACTCGGTGGCATTGCCTGCCCTGTGTTTTCCTGCTATTTGTTTCTGCTCCTAAGATTGAAATGCTGTATTAGATTAAAAGCTCTACACATGTCAACAGCATGAAAGGCTTCCCTTTCAGTTGAGGAGTGAGGACTGAGGTGCTGCATTGCTAAGGGCATCTGCTGGAGGTTTGCTAATAAGATCTGATTTCATGAGGTTTGCATCCTATTAGGACATAGTAGGGGTCAGGCCTGCAAGCATGTTGAAAAGTGAAAACACAATAGAAATCCTCTTATGAATACTAATAGGCTGTGAAACAATAGAAGGTGAAAATGGTGCTGAGGTGGGGGGAGGCAGGCAGCTGATACCTGGTGTAGCACAAGGGCCTCCCTCACACCTTGCTTCCTCAGCCACCCGCCTGTGGCCTGTCACTTTCGAGCCCTGATAGACTAAGGCTCAGGAATCCCAGAATTAGTTTAAAGCTCTGCAGCTCATGGCCTCTGCATCAGTACAAGTGTCCTGAAGTATCTGCTCCCTGTGAACCAGCCATCAGTCTTCCCTAGCAGCCCTGCCCAGGTGCAAGCCAAGATCAGTTTTCCAACTATTCAAAGGTTTGTTTTTAAAAGTAGCTTGGCTTATCTTTAAAAATCTCTTTCATGGGTGAACTATCATCTATGCCAATGGTTTATATGCATCTTTAACCTCAGTATAAAACATCAGCCAGTAGATCTCCTATATTCTTTGAGGCTCTGGGACTGGTTCGTGGCCACAGCTATGGTTTGTGGATCATTTCCTCTACTGTAGCTCAGGAAATTGCTGGTTGTGTTTTGCACAGTCTGTCCTGGTGCACCATCTTTGTTGCTTTCCTGCAGTACTTTGACTTCAATACTCTTATCATCCATTGTAGTTTGCTCTTCTTACCTGCCTAGCAAAGAATTGCCCTCCTTTGTCCATCTTTAGCTTTTGAAATGATATGTAAACTACAAGATCCCAGAATCCTACAACAGACCTGCTCTTAGCCCCATTTTACACACTGAGAAACAGAACCAAAGGAATTTATCAACAGATGGGTTGACCAAGTTGGAATTAAATCTTCTGGTTCTCTAAGTGTATACCCATGAGTGGCCCTTTGGCTTTCTGCCCAGCCACTACTGCCAGGGCAAGCACTCCTGTCTTGTCGTGCAGCACGTGAAAGTTGCCAGACCTCTGGGCTATGGAAATTCATGGCACGTACTGGCCTTCCAATTTGTTCATATTTCATTTCTTACAACGCTAAGCTCTCTGCAGAAGTGTTTGAAAATCCCCAAGATATTTATTATTTTTCTTTATACACATTTCATTATCAGTTGAATTATTTAGTAAAGAGGTATGTTCATATTTTATTGATATAATTTGAGGGGTAATCTTACTCCTTTTCCCTTAGCACTTGTTTAAAGAAAACAACATTTTCGTCTGTGCTGCTTTTGTTTGTTTTTCTTTCATTCATCCCTGAACCTCTACGCATTTTACTGTGGGGGTTTTTTTGTGAGAGGCAACTGAGTTGTTGAGGTTAAGTGATTTGCTGCAATTCATAGAAGGGAGCAGCAGTCACTGAGAAACAACATATGGGCATCATGCCTGCTATTCCAGTGCTGGCCACTCTGAAATGTTATCAGGCAACATGTGGCCAGTAATGCTGTCCTTCCATTTTTTTGTCAAACTACCCATGCTGGAGCTTATTTTAAGCAGGCTCTACCTAAAGTGATGCTTTCAATTTCTAGGTAATGGTTTCATGAATTGAATTAATTTTCTTGCTTCACTGCTGTTTTCCATCATCTTTGCTGTTGCTTTTAGTTACATTCTACCTCAGTTTCCCACCTGCTGACTGGGGCTAAGTGCTTCAGCCCATTTCACAGCAAACAGAGCCTTAGGGTGCTGTAACATCATGGGAACTGTAGCAGCAGGTAAACCAAGGTAGCTCTCTTCTGGAATATGATTTTTTTCTTAATAGTCTGGAGAAAAGTTCCCTAGGAAGATGGGGCCTCGGCAGGATTGACTGAAACACCTAAAGCTTGCTGAAGAAGTAAATATAGGTAATTTAATTAAACTGCCCTCCTGTTTATTTTCTGCTCTTTGGCAGAGAATTAAGCAGCCAAGTTCTACTGCTGTGCTGTTGTCCCTGGCCCCTGGTTGATGGGAGATGTTTTATGGTTGGCCTCTTCAGGGAAAGGCTGCTTGTTTGCATTGTATTTGTGGCATAATTACTAATAGTACAGATCATTTTTATTAGCCAAGCTGTCTGCATTAAAATGATATATATTTTTATATTATTAAGAACATCCAAGGGAGTCTCTGCAGCGGCAGGAGAAAGATGGTAATATTTTGTTCAGCTTAAGAGCAGATGGTTACAGAAATGTTCAATGTAAATAAATTAAGGAGAAGCCACCCTGGCTAATAGTTAGGTAAACAGGTTTGGAAAAAACTGGCTCAGGACCAGGCTTTTCTGTTCTTTTCCCATAACAACTTCATTCTGCTTTTCAGCTTAATGTCCCATATGGATAGGGTGTTAATTAAACCAACTTGGTTTTGCCCCAAATTAATTAAAAAAAAAAACAAAACAACTTGAGCCCTCCTAGAGCAAGACTTTCACTCCCAGGCAGCATTCATGAGCACTACAGGATACTTACCTAGCCTGAGTATCTGGGCTGTAATCAGTGTTATTGATAAGCATTTCCAAATGCCTTTTTTTTCCTGGTAGCAAGGCAGTGAATGATCTAAGAGATGTATACTAACGTATTTTACAGATGCATTCTGAGGTCTCTGATCAGTGCTGCAGTCACAATGCCAAGGAGAACTTCGACTCAACAAAAGAAGTAAATTAGAAGTGGAGAAAGGATAGGTAATTAGAGGAGGAAAGTCAGATCCTGCAGCACAAGGACTGTAAATGCCTCAGATGTGGTAGCTGAAGAAGAAGGCAGTGCTTTTTTAATAAAAGCAAGCAAGTTATTCCAGAAAGAGGAGATTGTGAATAAACTAATCCTCAGTGCATTCACAAAATTAAAAGCTTCAAGAACCTTGAGGACAGAGAAAATTATGCTTGATCTTCTTTGAGTGGTTCTCTCCTGCCCACCTTAACTCAGGAAGGTGGAACGGGATGGTCCCCTATTCTTTCTGTCTTCACAGTCAGACTGATGCAAAAAACCCCATCATCTGGGCAACTGGCTTCTTCCCCATGTCTCTGGTCACACAGAGAGGATTCGGCATGCTTGCAAAAGGGTTTGGAGTCTTGGAAAGTAGCAAAATATGGTTCATGCCCTGTATCAGGAGGAGAGCACATCCAGGTAAAGCAATGGTTTTCTCAATTGATGGAGGTTGGAGCTGAAGTAGAACCACTCCTCTTCCTGGTCTGGGACAGATACTTGCCTGGGATGACTTTGATCAGTTTCTAGATTCCAGCACAGATTTTGTAGATTCTAGTTTCTAGATTTTCCAGCATAATGTTGGATGTGGACATATGAAAAAAGCATGATATGAGGCAGTTAGCATATTACTGTTACTGATAGCAATGCTTGGTTAGCATACAGCAAAACCTGATGGACAAAATGATAAGAAATTTAACAATTTTTAACAATACCAAAAAAAAACCCCAAACCTAAAGAACTTAATAGGACTGATAGCAAAAATGTGTGGTGTAAGATGAGAGCTTATTAGGAGGTTGATGGAAGAGAAGTGTTAGAGTATGTCAGTTAATGAAAGAAGTTACTGTACTAGATCAGTACACTGAAAACAAAAAGCAACACAAGCTGTCCCTCTAGGGTAAAGGTAGTATATGTGGCTTTGTCAATTCCCTGCACACTACCAAACACCCACATGAAAAAAAAAAAAAGATATTGGCATATAGGTAGAGAGAATGGCTTCTGGGATGATGGGGGCAGTGGAGAATCCACCATATATATGGGGACTAGATAAGTTTAATAATAATAATAATAATAACTATTGCTATTATTATTATTATTTTAATTTAGCAAAACAGAGGCTGAGAGGACATGAATGCTTTTTATAAGTAGAGCAGAGGAGTAAACAGGGAGATGAACAATTTAAACTAAAAGACAACATCATGATCAGCCTGGAAAAAAAAGTCTCCATATTTGATATCTCCAGAGCCACAGACATCATATGTGTAGCCCACGAGCTTCACAATAATTTCTGCTACTTAATTTTTCATAATTAAAAAGAATTCCTAAATAAATGGACAGCCCCTACAATTTTGAACTTTAAGTAAAACTTGTATTTAATTTAATTTATGAGAGCAGGCTGTTTTCTCCAGGCCTAGGACTGCTTGGATGTTTGGAAATGCTCAGGTGCAGGTGTTAGCAGCATTAATGTCAAGACTAAAAAAGCATTGTGTGTGCACACTGAAAATTTGCCTGCCAGCCTTAACCAATGCTGATGTTTCACCACCCAAAGCCAGTGACAAGTCTGTTCTCAAGCAACATATATCTTCACTGCATCAGTGACCCTGGGAAGTGAGAAGTGATCTGTGTGGTCTACCTTTCTCTTGTTTGATAGACTGGTTTTTTTTTTCCTCCCTTATTGTAGCATTTAAAACAAAGTCTGTGTGTCTCAAAGCAACAAGGTACTTAAAAAGAAGTAGTGTGCAGTGAAGAAAAAATCAGTTGGTCACTACAAGTAACCCCACTGTGAACTCTATTGACCAGAATAAAATATGTAAGGTTTGTGATTTATGCCATGCACCTCAGTGGATGACAAAAGTATGGATTGAGGTGATGTTTATGACAAGAAAAGATCTGTGTCTACACAAACAACATTCATATAGTACAGATTTAAGATTTTAACAGCTGCAGACAGTTAATACCTTACATTTCTTCTCTAAGCCTCCTTGGTAACAAGTCCTTATCCAAGGACTTTTCCATTATCCTTATCCATTGTAGGCTAGGACTGAAGGTAGAAAGTTGTAAGGAGGTGATGCAGAGTAAAATTTTGAAGCCTTTCAAGACTTCCTATTCCTTGGCTTTCCAGCATGTAGGACAGTTGGGGGTTAAGTGAGTGAACTGTGAGTGTGCAACCTTTTGCTGGCTGGATTCACAAAACTGAAGGATTTTAGCTTTGATTAACTGGATAATTACAGCTGTATTGTAAGCATAAGCTTCACTGAGCTTTGCAAGTTACTTATTTCTTCCCTTGACCTCCAAGTCTCACTCCCAGTCTCAATGCTGTGCAGAGCAGACCCCAGGTCCCTATGGAGAGATCTCCTTTGCATTTAGCCACATCCTCTTTCCTTCTCTGCATTAAGCTCCCCTTTGGCAATGGTGCAATTTCATAGCTCCTGGGTGGTGTTTTTGCCAGATTACTGTCAGTCAGCTTAAAAAAATTCTCACTAAGGTCTTTAATGCACTGAAGTCCTGTGAGCCATGAGGGCAGGGTCAGGAAGTCATAAGCCTCCATGGCACCAGGGGACAGAGGAAAGGAAGGCAGTGGCATTGCAGTGGCACTGCTTGGATGCAGCTCCCCCACACCGACTCAATGTCAGTCCCATATCTTTGGGTCCCCCCCCTCCCTCTGCTTCTCCTTTCACGGAGGAAAGCAGTCCCACCATGCAAGTCTAAATTGCAATAAAGTCTTCATAGTTCAGTTGCTGACTCCAGAGAAAAACTGAAACCCTCATTAATCATTTTGCTTGTACAATATTTCTCAGTAGGCAGATTTTTCTCCTGGCAGCATCTGCTGTCACTCCTGAATCTTTTTGCAAAGTGCCCATTTGGTAGTTCCAATGTGTACACTAGACTTGAGAGAATTCAGAGCCTCGCAGCAGGCATCTGTGCCATTCTGAGTTTCCAAACTATATTACTTCGTAAGGAACCAAGGAAAGGTAACAGGAAAGGAGAGCAGGAGGCATTGGACTTTGCTAGCTAAACAGGCTAAGATATGAAGTGGAGGATCTCCCAAAACTTTGAATCGGTGGTACAACACAGCTTGTTTTGCCTAAAATAACATTAAATCAATCATTAAATCAACGGTGATTCTGCTTTTGCAGGTCCTGCATTGTAATTAAACATGAACTTAAGATGCTGAACCTGGAAGTTTGCAGCCCATCTTGAGATGTTAAAGTAGTGCACACCTTCTGAAGTTTGTCAGGGTATGTGGCGTTTTATCCAGGTGGTTATTGCAGTCCTGACCTCCCAGAGAGAACTCAGAATCTTGAAAACTTAAGAGTGTTTTGTGAGATCAGGTTCAGTTTTCCTAGCCAGAGTTCAGTATTACCAGGCCTAGCCACTGCTTTTCCATTTCCTGCTGTTTATGGAAAGTTTGGGGTTCCAGAATCTATCCTCTCAATGCATGTTAATTCCCAGATGAGCTTCAGTTTCCCTGGAGACCCTCAATCAATTGTGGGGCAGAGACAGGTGAAGGCAGAAGCAAGTGGACATCAGCACTGTCTGTCTGTACAGTGGTTCATTGCTTTCCTGGCAAGCAGGACCATCTGGACTGAATATTTACAAGTGCTCTTCCATACACGCCAGCTCTGTCTCAGTGCATTGGCTCCTGGGAAGCTCTGCTGTGCAGAATCCAGCAGTCATCAGAGTTTGCCATAAGGACAAATTTGCAAGCAGACCAGTCTTGGCTCTTGCCGTAGCCGTCTCTGAAAAGAGCCCTTCTTTCTTTCCTCCACCTCACTTTCAGAGACATGACCAATGTTTTCCACAAATGGAGAAGTTTACACTTCCCCACACACAGCAGTCCCTGCCACAGATTTTGGTTTAGTTGCAAAAGCAACAACTTGGTGAATTTTTAAAGCCCCCGCTGCAGCCGCTGCCTTGTTTCTCCTGTGCAGTTCCCAAGCACCAGGGGAGGCTGCAGAGGCCCTGACTGAGAGCTCTGACAACCCCAGTCAGTAATGGATGCAATTATGGCCCTTAGAGCTTCTATTGAGAATACATGAGTAAGTAAATCTGTGCAAAAGGATGTAAGTGTGTGTTTCTTAAGCTTCCTGAGCAGCCTCTGGGAGTGGTGGCCACGTTGCTCTTGCCAAGCCCTTGTGGAGGATGGCAGCTGAGGACTCAGCTCCCCTCTTGCCCATGCGGTCCTGCAGACTCCCTGTGACTTGTTACGTGGTCACTAGCTGGTGGCTGGGAATGGCAGGCATGGTCCCACCCCAAAAACATTTGCCTTTGCACTTCATGTGCCTCTGTGGGGCAGCTGGGTGTCTGCTGAGGAAGCCTCTCTGTTGATGGGAGCCGTAGAGACAATAAATAATGCTCCACTTTCCATTAGAAAGTGTCACCATGTTTGTATGGTTATGGGAGTTGTGGCTGGGAATGGACTGGGCAGGACAGAAAAAGCACTAGCAACCTTTTGCAGGAAATGTTCCTCTCTCTCTCTGGGTACTGTTCCATCAGTGCAGAATGAGACTTGCATCTCCTTCACCAGAAAATCTATTAATTCCTGAATGATAGCTGTCCCACTGCTGGCTCCTCAGATGTTGGGAGGGAGCTGGTGGGGCAGGCATCTGAGCAGGAGAGCTTAGCTGCAAAATAACTTCCAGTCACCAGTGCCCTGTCCCTTCCCCTGCTCCCTGCCTTTCTGTAGTGGCAGCAGAAGGCAGTCACACTCCAAGATTCAGTCAGTGAGCTCATTGCACCAAAAGTTGTTTGTAGTCATCAACTCCTAATGTTGTGCATAAACAACCAGGACCCCCTATGCTTGTTTAGCCACTCTTCTTCTTCCCATGCCATTGTCTTTTGTTTTTTTTTTTTCCCCAGTGTCCCACAGCTGCTCTGCCTGGGTTTATTTTTCTGGTTATCTCAGAGTGTCTCTGTGTGGATTGGGACAGACTGGCTGCCCAAGGCCACGGTGGTAATTCCCTACAATCAGACTTTTACGTTTGATGGAGTGGGGGTTTGTGAATTTCTTGCAAAACTTACGTCCTATGAGATACCTAGTGGCACTGGTGAGCATGAGGCTGATGGTCTTCCATTAGAAGACAAGAAAGAGCTGTGAAAGGGAAGTGGTTTCTGAATTGGAACTACAATTTTCTGATAAGTAGCTGGGAGGGCTGCTTAACAAATCAGCCAGTGAGGACCAGGCTGGGAAAGGCTGACATGTCCATTATTGGATATAGATGTCCACTTGAAACCTGAGATTTATCTCTACACACTGCATGTTGGATCTTATGTAGCCTTTGTTTCAGAAGTGAGGTCTCATTCTCAAGCCCCACAGGTGTCTCCAGTATTAGTCTGCCCCAGTTAATGCTGGAAATCTGAAATACTAGGGTAGGAGTTGCAGTTTGCAAGAGGTTCTTGAAAGCACTTTATGGAGTGTGAGCCCATTTTACAGATAGATCTGCCCACATGATCCAGGACCCAAGAAAAGTGTGAAGTACTTTGCTAAGTAAGATGTTCTTTGTAATCCCCCAGACATGAGGGAGGGCAAGAAGATAAGTTAAAGGAGGGCTTCTCTTCTCCTTGCTCAGCTGATACCTCCAGGAAAAGGAAATTACTCTCCTCCACCTCACCTGGCCTCACCTGGCTGTGTCACAGAAGAGTTCATTTCATCATTAATCAGAGTTTCAAACAGCAGTGAAAGACTCTGAACTTTGTCGACAGAGAACTTAATAACCAGTTTTCTGGAGTCCTAAGAGTTGAGCACTTACCCTTGGTTATTAACTGCAGGCAAGGACCAGTTTCTGGGAGATAATTGGGGTCATAAACAATATCTGTGTAATGGAGACTGTACCCTAGGAGAGGGACTAAGCATATTCAGCTGCAAGAAACTTACTGTGTTTGGATGGCATCCAGGTGCTGCCATCAGCCAGCTAGAGGTCAGACTGCCAAGTTGTTGCTGTAGAGGAAAAGAAGCCTGTAGTGCTCAGCTAACAGCATCTGTCTGTGCTCAGGATGGCCCCTAGCTGCAAAAATGCTTGAATGTGACCACAGGAGGCTTGATAAAACTTCAGCAGAAATCTGGAGGGTGTGGGTTGGGGGCCACGTGTCTGCATGTCCCTTTCAGAAACAAGACACAGCAGATAGGAGCACTCAGTTCTGCAGCCTGGGCTATGGTTGGTGGTGTCAGATGGATTTTCCAAGTTGAAGGCATCAGAGGGCTGAAGTGGCCCCCTTACATTGTTCTGACTGAATGGTAAATAGGATTGTGAATATCCTGCTGCTGGAGCTTTTGCTTGAGCAGATGTGTGCTTGTGTACAGCAGGCATGAAATTTGTCTGCCCTATCTCCTGAGCCATTTGGGCTCTGCTGTGCCATTGTTGGAGAATTAAGATTTCTCTGCCTGGAATTCCTTAATACAGTTGATTTGTTGCTAGGAAGAAAGTCCAGAAAATTACCATTAAGAACTGGGAGGATATTTAAATAGAAAGGGGGTTTTTTTCTGTACTTTCTAAAATAAAACCCAGTTTCTGACTAGCAGCCCATTAAGAATCCCTGCTGGGGACACAGTGGATGCAGGGGTTCTCCAGCCTATAACAAGGTGTTTTCTTTCAGTGGAGGGCCTGTTGAGACTGGAAGATAGCTTGATGGGATTTCTGATGAGGCATCAGGCTCTGGTTAGATTTATTCCACTCCAGTTGTTCCCTATATACGTCTGATTGGACACAAATGGAAGAAAGTAAAGGTGCAAATGAGTTTCTGCAATGAATGCATTAGCCAAGCTGGAATGTGGCATGTTGGGATATAGAGTTTCTGCTGG
Source organism: Florisuga fusca (assembly GCA_038090715.1). Classification (NCBI taxonomy): domain Eukaryota; kingdom Metazoa; phylum Chordata; class Aves; order Apodiformes; family Trochilidae; genus Florisuga; species Florisuga fusca. Next base: position 4,652,071 of record JAAWXA010000028.1, on the reverse strand, counting down.
TAGCATGTGCATGGCTGTAGACCACAAGCTGAGCTGAGTACCATGATATGGAAGGTAGGGGGATATCTGAGACACAGATCCTGCAGCTCTGGGCCATGATGCTTGAAAGCATCTTTGGATATTCCCTCATTTTTAAAAGAGTCAATCATTCTGCCCTGTTGCTTCCCATGTGTACTGAACTGCACAAGAAAATTTAAGGGAAATCTGTGAAGGATGGTAATGTTTTCCTTCATTTCCCAATAGCAAAAGCATGACAGCATTGCCAGGTGAGGCTATATTGCAGAATCAAGACAGTAAATGTTGTGTTAACACAGAGACCTGAAAGGCTGTTGTCCGTGTGCATTTTATTTTCTTTCAGATGAGCCCTTTGCTCTGACAGCCAGGTTTGGCTCTGATTCAAAACAGGTAGGTACCAGAGAAGGGAAGTTCAGGTTCCCCAGGCTTTCAGTCTTCCCCACCACATAACTATCCCAGTAAGGCATGTGGGAGGATTTTCAGCAGCTGGCAAAGTGAATGAGAGCAGAAATATTACGAATATTTCTGATCCTGGTCTTGCATGAAATCCCTGCCGGGAACTGGATTCATCAGGCTAAAGGGTCATCTTTGAGTTAAGGAAGGTCCTGCTAAAACTCGTGGGAGGTAGTTTGAAATCCCTCCCTCCCAGTCCCCCAGAGAGGCACTGCAGACTAGAAACTCCTCAGGAGAACTAGAAAACAGAGCAGAGAGGGAATCAGGCTCTCTGCCTGCATGCACCATGATTCTGGTACTTTATGGTCAACCAGGCAAGGACAGGGGATACCTCAAGCTAGAGTGAAGACTGACACAGGAAAAAACCAAGAGGTAACAGGGACTCCTCCCTTTCAGATAAAGTGGCACCTATTTATCACTGCTTGGCAGTGGAGAAAAGCAAACTTGAGATAAACATCCCAAGAGAAGCTGAGATCGTGGTGCTGAGCTGGTGGCTGTGCTGAGGTGGGCAGGAGTCTCTCTTATTGCAAATACTCATCCAACTCTATGAAGCACTAATCTCAGAGGAAGGCCTAGATATCCCAGTGTCTCTGAGAGCCAAACTCTGTGGCAGTTCTGCCCTGGCATCAAAGAAGAAATCCAGTTTACCTGCAGCACCAGGCAGAGCCCTTCAGTAGTCACCGAGAAGCAAAGTGTGTGTAGTATCCCTGCTGTGCATATTGAAATCTGCCCTGGAAAGAGCAAGAACATGAATCTGTAAGGAAGCAAAGGGAACTGTCACACTTGCCACTTCACAGTCCTTATCTGAAGCACAGGGAAAGAAGGTTTGATGTATCCTTTGGCAGTGTTAGTGCTATGGCTAATGTATGCATTCAGGGCTGAGATTTCCAGGTTGCAAGCTCACCAAGAATAAGTAGGATCTACTGGCTGATTTTTAAGTAGCAGAGGCAAGGGGACACACGAGAGGTTTGGGCATAGAGACAGGATGTGATTTTTTGCACTGGAATAGATCTGATTGTCTGAGGTGTGGCTGGGTCCTGACCTTTCCTGTTCAGTTTGGCTGTGGGGAAGGGATGCTCTGCCTGGTCATCTGTTTGCTTCCAAAGGTAGCAGCCTGCCCACTTGTGACTGCAGTGCTTTCCCCTTGACAGCTGAGATGGGGAAGAAGTTTTTGAGACTGTGCCATGGCACAGCAGCAGTAAGGCAGAGGCTGTATCCTGGTGCTGGCATGCTGAAGGATGAGCAGGCAAGCATATTCATGCCTTCCAGTAAATTCCCAGCTCAGATGCTTCTTGTAGCACAAAGCTTTTATCTTAACTGCCTTATTATCCTTTGGATGGACAGAAAGATTCCTGGATAGCCTCTGGGATGAACAGGTCATTTCTCTGAATCGAAAAATCTTTACTCAGGCCTTAAATCAGTTAAAATTTGTGGCTTTGATTTCTGAGCTGCCATCTGGTTTGGGTTTTTTTCAGTTCCTCCATGTGCCTGGGAGAGAGGTGGGGAGCACATAATCAAAATAAGTGGGGAATTCCTGGATTTCTCACTGGTGCCAGCCATCTGGCTGGAAAGCATCAGCTTAGCTGCTCCAGCAGTAAGAAGAGGAAATGCCTGAACCTGGGTGAGTCCTATTAGCAAGGCAAGATATATTCCCAACTTTACTGGGATTATTTTTTAACAAATTCTCAGACCACTTAGATGTAAAATGCTGGAGTCACAATCATGTGTTTCCATAAGGAAGAGAGATTAAGCCTTTAATAATAAGGTGGCAGAGCACACAGAATATTCACAGCAGCTGATAAATCAGCAGAGCAGACTTTTGATGTCTGATCTTGGCAACCTGGAGCACCTTTCTGCTGGTGAGACATGACCATCTTTTGCTCCCATGCCCCTTCCCAAACTGCTGCTGGGATGACACTTCAGGTACATTTTGATAAATTGGTGGGTTAGCAGTATTGTCGTGGGAAGGATTTGTAGCCTCACTGGACAGAGAAGTGCCTGACTCTGCCTTTGTTTAAAATCCACTGGGTAGCACTAGAGCATGGAAGAAAAGTAATTTCTTACATAAGCTTGGATTACGTTATGTACTTTTTATCATTTGTAAGGGCCTCAGAACCGTGAAAATGACCTTTATCTCTCTATGGATTTTGTCCTTTTTCATTTTACAAATATTGACTATTTTTTTTTTCTCGTGTGTCTTTATCACAGCTGAATTAACAAGGCTGTTTAATAAGAGCCTCTGATTCATTTGGGATCTTTTTGTGCTGAAAGCAGCTCAGTGAAGAATGTGCAACCACTGTTACAGAATTGACAGAGTAGGTGATGTGCCCTGACAAGAGCTGAGCTAGCATGGGTCAAAAAGCAGGCTTAAAAAGATGGTCTCTTCAGCCTGGGCACAAATACTAGGAAAGGTATTTTGTAAGGAATAAAATTTTATGTCTGGAAGCTCTCCTTGTCAGACCATTAGAGCTTGAGGCCACTGAAAATCACTGAGTCTACTGGATTATTCCAGTTCTAACCACATATCCCTAGGTGAAATCAGGAGCCTATATTTCCAGCAAAAGGTGACTCCAGGCCTTGTGATCCAAAATGTCAGGTTTTTTGAACATTATGCCTTTGTCCACACTCTGTGCCACATACGAGCTCTTGAATCAGTCCAGGGGCTTGCATAAAAGCCTGAAAAAATAAAATAAAAATAAAAGGCATGGCAAGCTTCACCAATGGCTCCTTTTCCTATTGGAGACTCATCAGTGTGGCACTTAGTCTGATGGCCACTTCTGATGCTTTTAACACAAGTGAGGGTGAAGGTAGAATCCCACTGACAGCTGTCCCTTGTTGTTCACATGCACCATTGCAGTTTCTTACACAGGACCTGAAGGCTGGAGAGGCTGGGGAAGAAGCAGCCACTGCACACAGTTCTCTGGGGCACACTGAAATCTCATGCATTTGGGTATCATCTCTCCACTCTGTCAGTGGCCTTGAGACACACGACATGTTTTATAGCAACCTGGCTGGCCAGTAGCAAAAACCTGACCTGCATAAATTCCACGTTGAGAAAAAGAGATGTTGCAATGGAGACAGAAACTTATCTCCAGTTTTCCTTCTGCCCAAGTAGGCAATGTCACTTGTAGCTTTGCTGTGGGCTTATCTTTCTTGCAATCTTTTCTCCTTAAGCCAGCTGTTGTACAAGCCTATAAAAGGGCAAGTCCTTATCCTTAAGCACTTAAAATCTGTATCAGAGGATGGCAGCCTTTCCAGGAGGTTGTCCAAGTTTGTACCATTTTCTCCTGAGATCATAGAATAATTTGGGTTGGAAGGGGTCTCTAAAGGTCACCTAGTCCAACCCCCCTGCACCAAGCAGGAGCACCCTCAACTAGATCAGGTTGCTCAGAGCCTTGTCAAGCCTCACCTTGAATATCTCCAGGTAGGAGGCCTCAACTACCAGCCTGGGCAACCCGTTCCATTTTTCCACTACCTTCATGGTAAAGAACTTTTTCCTAACATCCAATCTAAATCTACTCTTCCATAATTTAAAACCATTTCTTTTTTTTTTTTTTTTTAAGAATTCTGTGTCAGGGCAGATCTTCACCCTGGTATTGAAAGCACTTGGGAAATGAGAGGGCAAGTTTATATTCCTCCTCCAATTAATATATCTTAGGAACAATTGAAAAAAAAAATATGAAAAATGGCTTTCAGGTTCTGCTTGGGCCATATAGATGGGTATCTGTGAGGCTGGAGAGTATCCTTGGGCTGATGCAGGGCTGCTCAATTATTTTAACCACTGGGTTATTAGGTGCTCTGAGGCCAATCTCCCTGAATTCTTTTTTTCAGTGGAAATTTCAACAGTACCACCGTGTCTTTACAAACTATTTCTGATTTAGTGACACAATGCTTTCCAACAAAAAGTCCGAAAACTCCCAAACAACTCTCAACCTCTCACTCGCCGAGTTACAGGCCTCTCCCTGGAGGGCTCAGCCAAGGAAAACAAGCCACTCCGTTCGTTTACCCTTCTGAACCTTGTCTCTCAATGCTTCGAGGCAGACACATCAGCAATTAGTACTGCTGCTGAGGCACGGGCAAAGAACAATTAAAGCTCATTGTGGCAGTGAGGAGCCCTGGGGTGAGCCAGCCGTGGAGACAGCTGCCCTTGCTTTGCTCTGTGTGTGTGTTTGTGTGTGTGCAGCAGCTTCCCAGACGATCATGTTGCAGGGGGAAGTGAGTGTGTCTTGCTGATCACAGAGTTCAAGTTTAAAACTCCAAGACTTAAACTCAATGTGGCATTTCTAGGCTTTTTTTTGCTGGTGGCAGCCGTCTTGGTTTGTGGCATTCAGCAGCCTAGGAAGCTGTTTTCAACCAGCTAGGAGATGGGACTGATGGCAGGAGCGAAGCCTGAGTGTTTGAAGAGCAAACGCTTTGTTGTGCTCCCTTTAACGCTTTGCCTGTGACACTGCAGGATCTAGATCTTTGATCCTAAAATGACAGAAAGGCAGTCCTTCATCTCAGGCTTCACAAGGTTCAGCTAAGCCTTCCTCAGCTGCAGGCAGGGGGCTTGGAAGAAGGTGGTGTTGGCCATTCCCTGGAGATGGGTCCTGCTAGGCAGAGTACATGGAGATTTTTTATGTGCCCAGCAGTCAGAGTGGTCTCTGCCTGCTCCAGCTGCTTGTACCAGAAGAGTGTGTTGCCCAAAGGGCAAGTCTCAGCTACAGGATAAACCTCTGCAGCTCCCCAGCTGGTGTGTGTGGGGAGGGGCAAGCGTTTCTCCTGCCTCTGTGACTTGTCTGGAAACTGGAACTCTTCTCCGGAGAAAATTTGGAAGTTGTCATTGGCATCCCTACTGAGAAAGTCAACAGGAATCTGTCAGCGCCAGTCATGACAATACAAATACAATCTCCCCACTTAAAGCACTGCACCAACTGTACCTAATTAACCTTCATGACAGTGCAGCAATACAAGGAAATAGGGATCATTAACTTCAGCTTCACTTTACAGAAGGGGAAGAGAAGAAGCAGTGCCAGCCCCATGCATTTCAAATTGAGGTAGGCTCGAAAAAATCACAAGGTTAAAAATAATAACAATCCATCTGGGGTTCTCAGAGCCCTAAGAGTGCACTTGAATCAAACTTTAAGTTTTTTCTCCAAGAAACGTCAGTACTGGAAACTTCTCTTCCATACATGCTTCTTTGTGACTCAACAACCAAGGCTTTTAGAAAATCACAAATTCTCAATCAGAGTGGTGCAGAAGCAATAAAGGTCAGAGCAATTTGCTCGGTGTTGCTTAAAAATCACCTGGGCAAAGGCAGGACTAGACTGTGTGAGTAGCTGACCCTCTACCCCTTGCTTGTTCCTCCAGACCGAAGATTTTTCTAGGTAGAGGAACCTGCATAAATCCACCATAAGTCCTCACTTAATAGCTGCCAGAGAGGTAATTCAGGCTTGAACTGGTGACCTCATGCCTTCCTCTCACGTCTGCTGAGGGACAGACTGATGACATGACACTGACTGTTGACATTTTGGTCTCTGAGCCAGCCCAGGGGCCCAGCCGGGGTGGAAGTGTCCTGCAGATGGAAAACCATACATGGTGCTCCCTGAGGCAGCTTTCCTGCCTTGGGGCTGTTTTTATAACTTAGTAGGCAAGAGCAACTTGTACCAGTCCTTTTTAAAGTAGAGTTGTTGACTGTGGAGTCAATTGCCAGCAGAGACCGAGGGGAAGTACAGTGCCTGTGCCATTTGTAGTTGGCACCAGCACAGACTGGGCTGTTTTTTTTTTGCCTCACCAAAAAAATGCAATGCAAAGCTCTGAAACTGGAAGCTTTGAAAGTGGTAGTGGTTATAACCCATAAACTGATCTCACTTCTGCCCTGAGTCATAGGTGCTGTCAGGTTCAGACTAGAAGATCCTGTTTTGTCTAGAGCCCCAGCAGGCTGGACTCCTGCTCTGGAGAGAAGCCAGTGGGGGCTGCAGGGGCCTGTGGCTGAGGAGGAGAGTGGGGTGTGTGGGGTCCTGACCCTACTCCAGAGAGCCAGCATTCATAAAGGAATGCATTTTATTAATATCTTTTTCTCCTTCTTCTTCTGTTCTAAGCTGATAATAGGGTGAAGTGAAGCTGAAGGAACCCTTGAAAAGGCCAGGTCATTGATGGAAAGGAAAAAATGCTTGGCAGATGGTGAAGATCTTTCATGAGCAGCATGGGATGCAGCAGGTTCAGGGAACAGAATTGTTCCCCTGCTCAGGTTGTGTGTCTGTCTCTCTGATTATTTTGTGTATTTCATCTCTGCTGTCTGTCTTGCCCTTAATCTGGGCTCCTCTGCCAACAAAATGCTTAGATTACTCCATTGTCTGAGAGACTAATTTGCACTGTAAATCTGATGCTTACCTTACATGACAGTTTACCGTGGGCTTTATTGCAGTCCTGCAGACAAACTGAGGATGGCTAGAAATCATTCAGTGCATCATCTGGAGTACAGAAGGAATATGACCTCTTTCAGCCTTTGGCCAGGTTAGGATGTGGCCCCTTGTAGATAGGGGACACAAATGATTTTTTTTTCTCTTTTCATCTATTTAAACCTGAAGTTGGTTGGTTGGTTCATTATGGTACAGCTTCTGTTTTGCATTGGAGATGTTGGGATGCTTCTGGGACAGTTAGGACTAAGTCCTCCATTCCTTCTCTGCTGCCTTTGGAGTTTTAAGGACAATGAGAGTGGCTGCAGACCAGGTGCAGGTAGATATTGTGCTCCAGCGTGCTGAAGCTTCATTGTCTCTGGCGAGCTGAACTGGAAAGAACCTTTGTCTTTGTCTTTCTTCATTAGTGTTTCCTAACACTTTCTCCTATATGTTTTAGTTCTTTTAACATCCCCCCACAATCTCATCTGCAGTTGCCTTGTTCTCTCTCATCCCTGGGCCATCCACCTGCAGGCATTCACGGATCATGTACCAGATTTTCTCACTAGTGGTGTTCTGCTGGGCATCTCCAGCAGCCCCAGGTCAATCCCAATGTGGACACAGGCCTAAAACTTCCTACAGAAGAGTTGCAGGTAGCTTCAGAAACAGTTTTATCTGGATAGACCAGGAAAATTATTGATAGAGCTCTTGGTTCTGCAGCTGAGAATGCCAGTAGGTGTTTTAATGCCCAGAGCTTCTGCATTGCAGTCCAGTGATGGAACACAAAAGATTTTGCTTCCCTGGACAGAGGAACAGGAACAGAAGACTTGCCATCCTCTGAGGATTGGAGGACCAGTCTTATATTTGATGAGTAGAGCCTTGCTTTTACAGTTGTGTGGTTTTCTGGATCTCTCTGATATTCCCACCATTGGACTGAAGATAAAACACAAAACCAGTTGCATGTGATGAGCTGTGTGCAGCAGCTGGAGGGGCAGGCAACTGAACTGGAACTGGAACTATGGGGTCTCAGTGACGTTGAGGGAGAGGGGAAAAATAAAGACTTAAGAGAAATTGTTGAGGAATAGGCAAGTAATATATCATATACCAGGTAGAACTGTAGCTACTCAGGCTACACCAGAAACTGCATTCAGAATCCACTTTGCTGCCCAGATTATCAGACAGACATGTAACCTGAGGCTTATTCCAAGTCATCAGAGCTGCTGAACAGCAGACTCCCTCACAGCCACTGTCCTGAGACCTGCCCAAGGGAGAGCTCTGTACAGCCTAGGAGAAGCTCAAGGGAAAACCTGTGACTCCAAGAAGACTCAAAAATCCACAGAATTTTAGAAGTCTCCGGCACAAAAATACCTAGGGAAGGTTCAACATACCTCCTAACTCAAGCACATGTGTCATCTAGGTTAGTCTACTGTACACAGTCTCCTCTCAAGAATCCCCTTTCTCTTCCCTGGCTAGAAATGGAGCCAGAGGAATCAAATCACCTGACTTAAACTTCTTTGTTAAGTGCCTAAAAGTTAGTAATTTTAATCTGAAGACATCTTGTGTTTCCTAAGAGGCCTGAGAAATCCTTCTTTCCTACAAATAACATGGTACAACCTGAGAGTCCTCAGTGTGAGTAGGTAACTTCCCCACCCACCCCAGTGTTTGTAGTAGAGGTTGCAGCTCTGATCATTTGGCCAGGTCAGGTTGCTCCTTCATCCCTGTCCATCCAGCACTCTGGGGCAGTTGGTTTTTTTCAAGAATAAAAATAAAAATAAAATGGAAAGGAAAAAGCTTATTTTCCAGCAGCACTGTGAGAACCCACTGTGTTGTGTGACACACAGATAAGAGGAGGATGGTCTCTGCTCCAAGGGATTCACAGGGTATCTTGGCAGAAGTACACTGAATAGCAGATATGGTAAAGATATGGTGTGAAACAGGTTAGTAGCAGTAAGAGGAAAATGAATGCTTAGACTGACGAGGTCTGACATCTCCATCAACCAGGGTATGTAGCATGCAAAAGCCCCACAACACGATGAGCTGATGGGCCCAGCCTTCCAGCACTCTTTGGTTGCTGGAGAAGGAAATCCACAGCCTGAGACAGTGTTGGCTCTGATCTGTGGAAATGAAAGTTGGTGGAAACATGGAAGTGGAGTTTCCAGGTAGAATTTTCTGTTGCCTGGAATATTATTAACAGCAGACCAAAGAAGCTGCTGCCAGGCTGGGTAAACAAGGGGTATTTAAAGAAAGGGGGTGAGGGCAGCTGAGAGTGTGGGAAAGTGAGATGGAAGGGCTGGAGTCTCAAAAGAGAAAGAACATTCAGACAGCAGCTCTCTCTCATTACATGTTCTGTAGTAGCTATCAAGCTCTGTTAAGCTTGTCCACCTGTTCAGGCTAGCAGTGAGTCCATTTGTGGAGCCCAGTCTGGGAAGCTGCAGCCAGGGTATCTCCCTCTTTGGTCCCAGGGACAGATGGCAGATGACAGGGACAGATCCCTGGGCCATGCTGAGGGGCAGGCTGTGCAGCCAGACCAGCATCTTCCTTCAGGCACTGGTGGAGCCTCTGCTGTGTTCTGCCCTGAGACTGCCTGGAGCTGACTTGGCCCTTGTCCTGCACTCTCTGCAGAGGCATGACTGCACCGTGTTTTTATGCATGCTTTCAGAAAGCCATTTCCATCCCAATCATTTCCTTGCTTCTCAGGAAATAGGGTGTGCACTGAGCTGGGGGCCAAAGCCCTCCTGCTGCATAAGCTCTGTGCAGTTTTTCTTCTGAGTAGCTAATGGGTTAGAAGGGCTGCTGCTGCTGCTCCAGGGATTCTGTATTCCCAGCTGGTGCTTGCTTTTTTTTTCCTGCCAGGATTGCTTTATTGTATTTTTGCAATTATTAGTAACTCATCTGGTGTATGGAACTGGCAGTGAATCAGAAGTCAGAGCATCCAAAGTATCTTATCCGATGAAAAGAGCAGCTCCTCCTTTGCTGTGTGACGCAAAGGGAGAGGCTTGTGTGGGGGCCAGCAGGAGAGCTGTCAGGTTTGAATCCCGTGAGCATCAGTTCAGAGTCAATGCTTTCCCAAGAAGTGGTGAGCTGTGAACGTTACGTCTGCAGCGTTGTGGGCAGGTGCAATGGCAGCTTGGGTGGGTAATGTGCTGGCCTTGCTCCAGCTGGCACAGGTAAAGCAGCAGTGACATAGCGTAGCAACTTTAAGCACTGTCTTGACACTATTAAATACATAGCTGAGATCTCTGGAGGGCTTGTACAACCTGAGGTGATGTTTGTGTCACTGTATCTTTACTGCGGTTTGTTATTTTTGTGCTAGCTCACTGACAGTTCTCACGGATAGGTCTGTATTGTGCCTCAGTCCCTCATCTGGCATTAGTGCAGACCTGCCTCCAGACAGATGCTTCTGAGGGCCTGCAGGCCATGCAAATGTCAGCTGTTGCTGTATACAGTTCCTGCCTCCCATGCTGGCATTCATCTTTGTGATTTACCGGCGTTAGCCAGCATGCAGGAGAGGGAAATTACATCTCTTCTTAGTGGAATTTGCTTTGCGTTGCAACGCTGAGGCTCGCAAGTTGGGGGCTGCAACTGAGCTGTCTTCTTCCCTTCTCTGTCACTTGGGCAATTCTGCTTCCATCCCTACTCTCCCACAGCCCTCTCCTGCCATGCTGTGGGCCTCAGATCACCCTGGTTCCTCCTTCAGGCACCAAGAGGCCTAGAACTGCAAGGGACTGCACGTCCAGGGCCATGCACCATGGTGGGCAACCCTCCTGGGCTGGAAGAGGCTCCCAGAAGAGGTCTGCAGCGTGGACACTTCTGACATTCCCTTTCTCTCTCTTCCCCGCAGATGCCAGCAGGGACCATCCACAGGAGCAGGCAGGGGTGATCTGGAGGATGACGGGCGGCCTGTTCAGTATCACCCGGGGAGCCGTGGGGGCCACGTTGGGAGGAGTTGCCTGGGTGGGCAGCAAGAGCCTGGAGCTGACCAAAACAGCTGTGACCAGCGTCCCCGCTGCCGGCGTCGGACTGCTGAAGGGCAGTGTCACTGCAGTGACCGGTGGCGTCGGAGCTGTGGGCAGCGCGGTCGCCAGCAAAGTCCCTTTCACTGCAAAGAAGAAGGACAAAGCTGACTAATCCCCGCCGCAGCTCTCTTCCAAGAAATCAACCTGCCCATTCTCTACCCTTACACAGCACCTCTTTGAGTTGGAACCGGCTGCTTCAGGGAGGGTCAAGTACGCGGGCAGACTCCAGCTGCAGCCTGCTCAGCACCTCCAGTCTGGCTCAGAGCTCACGGAGCCACTGTCAATGCCTTTCATTCCCATCACCTACTGGGAACCATCTCTATTCCCAGGGCTTCAAAGGTGCAGTTGTTTCTGCAGTTTCCTTCCTCCCTTACTGCTTTTGTAAGCACAGAGAGTGTGCCAGGCTCCATCTGCCTGGAGGTGGGAGTAACAGGGGAGGAGGAGGAATTATGCCTGGCTTGAAGTGTGGGTTGTGTAGTCTAATTCATCTTCAGTTGGGAAGACATACCCTGAAACACCCCTTCCCTTGTCTCTGGGAGATGTGTTTGGGGGATCTGCCAGGGGAGAACCAAAGAAGCAAGTCCCACTGACATAAAGGAGAGATACTGTGAAAGTGGAGGAAGCCTCCATCCTGCTCTGCACCTCTGACCTTTTCTTTGCAGGGCCTGTCCCACAAGCTGCTCCCAATCATTTACTCCCTGGCTGAATTGCAGATGACGTAGAAGGAACCCTCAAGCTCAGCAGAGCAGCTCTGGGGATGATGCCACACAAGGGTATCATATGGCCTGGGCCATCAACTTCTGCACACATTTTCTTGCTGAGAGACAGGAGGAAGAAGGCTGTTGTATGTTCCCATCTGGGGAAGGAGGTGACAGTGGCATCTGCCAGGTCTCTGTGGTACAGCAGCACAGGTGGTGATCTTCCACAGAGAGACAAACCAGGCCCTTGGGTTTGATCCTTGAAGTCCTGGCAGCATCCCTATCTGCAGTATGGGCATTTTGACTCTAGGCCACGCTCACTTCACAGATGTCAGTAGTAACCATGAGCAAGTGTGTTCCCAGATGTCACCCACGTTCTGCTGCAGGGTGGGAAGGGAGACTCCCCCTATGAGCCCAGGAGCAGTGGCCTGGCTGTGGGCAGGCATTGAAAAAGGCTTCCCTAAGGGGCTGAGTGTGCTCCAGTGGCAGCCAGCCTGCACAGGGCAGCAGCCACTGCTCCTTCAAGCAGCTGCTCCTGAGGCTCCAGCTCCTGTCCTCTAACTTGACCGTGTTGCACTAAATAGCCCAGCACATCCATAGTGCCGCAGAGACCCAGACACCTGCATTTATCTGGGAGTCACAGACACCTTCAGAATGGCCCAAGATGCTCAAGGGGCCATGTGGTGGTCGTGCACACTCACTCACTCACTCACTCCAAGGTCCCCTGTAATTCTCGGGATGAAGAAAGCCACAGGCTCCACCATTCCTTCTGCCACTCCTGGCTTTGGCAGGTGATTAGCCTAGGGTGTTAGGTGTTAGGGTGTTAGGTGCATAGGCAAGTGAAGCAGTGCTTGTGCTGTATTTTATAAATATGCATCTGTGTTAGCATATGTATATATGTATCAGTCCACAGGTATATCTTCAGCCAGGTAAACAAAACTGTGCCACTGCCATGGAGGAGTTTACTTAGTCATCTTCAGCACTTCCAGCATATAGTTTTTCTATAGGATTCTCGTCAGAAGAGAAATCATGTTTTAGAGGCTGTTTTCCCCTCTGTTTCCCAAGAGCATAGTTTATTGAAACCAAAGGAATGTGAAAAAAATCCTTTTCTCCCATCTATGTGGTTTGTTTACTTTCTACCCTGTCTCTTGGACATGGAAGCCAGCTTCCTTCATCTTAATTTCCCATTCAAGGTCATTGCACTTCCTGGTTGCTCTTTTGTGCTAAGGTCTCAGACACCAGGGAATACGTAAGTACAGCCACCACCACCATAATTTTTTTCTGAATGTTCTTGGGCTTATGAAACAGTTTCGATTCTGACCTTTATTATATCCTTGGGCCTGACTTAAGTTGCTGTGTCCCTGTGTAAGTCATCCTGTTGCTATTCTCTCTCCATACCCTTCGCTGGGTTGTCCCTGCTGTTTGCAGTGGCAAGAAGTTGCTGATCTCCACAGTATGTTATTCTTGATAGCATGAGAATGGTTTAACCTACATCCTTGTTTCTTGAAGAGAAAAGAGCATTTGGTATGTGTGTGCATTTCTCTCTTCTCTTTTGTTCTCATGAAGGCCAAGTTGACCCAGACTTGTTGGTTTTGTCTCTGGAGGCAGCTTCTACACAGAAAGATCAGGCCTTGATGTGTGCCTGCACTTTGCTGGGATGCTCATGGCAGTTGGCAAGGCCAGAAGCAGCCTTGTCAGCTCTTCCTTTGTCTCAACTGCCCTGCAAAGCATGGAATGGCAGTTTGCACTGCACGGATCTCTGCTCATTGCTCTCTTTCCCTGAGCACATCTTATTTCTTTTTCCAGATCACAGATACTTCCTAAAGTCAGCTCTAATCCCAAAGCTAAAAGCTGCTTGTGCATAACTAGCTATGCTGTCGCCAGCCCTCTTAGCAAGGTACAGTTTCTTATCAGTTTGCGTGGAAAACAATCTTCACCTCTCCCAGGCCTTAGACAGGAGATGTTATCTAAGGGACTGTTCTTCACCACCCACCCCTGGGCAGGTGATGGGAAGCCCATCAATCATACTTTTGGCTAACCAATAGGCCACATGGGCTCTTGCAATACAATGTTCCCAAGCCATTTTCTGCAGACACCATGTGTGCAGAGCAGGCATGGAAAATGGGATAAGGGTACACTATGGCCATAGGGGTCCTGAGGTTTTTCCATCTTTTTTTATTTCTGCTCTTCTGTGTGTCCTTGCAGTAAATGGAGTGAGGCTCTCCATTTGTCTGGAGTTTCCATTTCCTTGAGAGGTGGCCTGGAGGTGGGGTGAAGTAGTGTGAGGGGAACTCACAGCATAAATTGCTATTTACAGCCCAGCTAAGGGAGAACTCATGGACTATAAAATAGCAGAAGAGAGCAAATTAGCAAGCGGAGGTACAAGATTAAATTTACTCCTAAACCAAGGCCTCACACTGCCTAAGAGGCATTCAGGGTACGTAACTATGCAGGACCCAAAGGCCTCTGGAAAGTACATCTGTGCTAGTGTGCTAGACCATTTTGGTTCATCCAGCTGATCCAGCTCCAGTCTGCTTTTCTGGCCACTCTCAGCACCAGAGTAAAAGGAAAACAGGGTCAGTGTCCCAAGTCTAAGAGAAAAGACACCTCCTGACCAATTTGTCTGCAGGACAGTAAGCCCTGAATCAGATGAGAAAGCTGCTGGCTTCTGGCAGCTGCTGCATCTTTTCTCCTCACCCCCTACAGAGACTCCAGCCAGCTCAGAGTCTACCTGGACCACTGGCACAGCCCTTCTGCCACTACCCCTTCATGAGAAGAGGAACAAAACCTACATTGTGCATAAATCTAGTTGCTACATACTAGATAGGGGCACTCTGGTATAAAATACAGGGGGGAACAGGAGGGTTGCAGCACTGAGATGGAGGGAAGGATTGAAGGGAGTTAGTAAAGGAAGAGTACCAGTTTTCAGGTGACAGTGAGAAGATGAGGAGGGACTGGTGACAGGAGAAAGCAAGGAATGGGAGAACAATTGAGGAGGGACTGGTGACAGGAGAAAGCAAGGAATGGGAGAACAATAAAAGAAGGGGCATGGAGGGAATTTGTTTCCTAGGACAGGATCTGAATCACAGGATGAACGTGACAAAGTTTGTCCTAGGGAAGAGGAGAGAAAGGGAAGTGGAAAAATGTGGGGGTTGGTATGTGGTGGTGGTCCACATTTGGCTAGTGCCCTGCTACCGTTTAGCTAGACTGATGTGCCCAATAGATGATCCACATGCCAGACTGGTTGCCTCCTTGCCAGCTTCCCCTTTCTCAGTTCTCCCCTAGGCTTTTGTCATGGGATGGTGGAGGTGGGATGTGGTCCTATGTGCAGCCCTGTGCCCCACGTGTCTGGATGTTCCCCATGCCCAAGGAAGCTCCCCCAGCTGAGAGGAGAGCCCACAGGCACATTCTCTCCCCCCTTTTTCCCTTTGCTCATCTCATTATCCTTCACTTTTTTTTTTTTTTTTAGTCTCTCCCAAGCTTTCTGTCTTGCCCCTGGAGAGAGCTCTCCAAAGCTCTCAATGAGACCTTTGTTAAACATCCACATTTATATTGGCTGGGAGAACACAGAGGGTAACTCTGCCCCTGCAGCTCCCCTGGCTGGGAGAGAAGTGCGTGTCTTCCACTCCTCCCTATCCAGTTGTGTTTTGTCTGTGGAAAATCTTAACCCACCTCTTGTCCTCTGGATTCCCTCCTTGGCCCTTGGCCCTGTGGGTGGGTCACTGCTGTGTCTCCATTGCAAAATTATCTTTGTAAAAACAACAGTGTGAGTGGGAACACGGAGATGTGTAGAGAGAGCCACAGAGCTCCTGGAACAGATGCTGGGTCCTGACTGCCTCCCTAGGAGCTGGGGAGCCCTTTGGCAACCAAAAACCATCACTGTGGCCACACTGTCCCTCGGATGGTGATGGGCTCTGGAGAACACTTTTGTTCTTTATCATTTCATTGTCTGTAATTGGTTTCCTACTAAATTTGTTTGCTTGGTTTGTTTTGCAGTGTGTTTCTGGGAATATTCTGCATCTCTGTATTTTAATTACAGTAAAATTTGAGGATAAAAATCTTGGTTATGCTGGCTCTTGTTTCCAGTGAGGAGAAAAAAGGAGAGGAAACGCATTTGAAGATGTCAGACTCCCTGGGAAATCAGATCTCTCCCCTAAGGGCTCGATGTGAGGCACCAAGCAGGGCTGAATCTCTGTCCCTCCTTAAACTAGGACGCAGCTTTCGACTGCAATTCAAAAGCCACTTTGCTGCAGACACATTTCCCGATCAGAATGGTAAGAATGGTTTGGCTAAGACTTCTCAAGTAAATTTCTTGCGTTGATTTAAAGACCATGGTGCACGTAGACTTCCAGGCTGGGGACAGCTGGCCTAGTCCCCGAAGGTGGGATCTAGGCAGCCAAAGATGGGAAATTCTCTTTCTACAGCCGCTGTTTCTTTGTGCAGGTTTGCATGGAAACTTCTCCCAGCTGAGGACATGAGAGAAAGCCTGCTTTGCCCCCTGCAGACAGCCCTTTCTGCAGGAAGAGGTGGTTTTGACATCCTGCTCCAGGGCTGCAGGGGAGCCGAGCCCTGTGGAGCAGCCAGACCCTTTGCTCACTGGCATGGGTGCTGGGGAGGGCACCACTAGCCACCCCGGCTACTTCACTTGCTACACAGGCAGTAGCCAGGGCAGCTCAGGAGGGAGGATTGCAGCCCAGTGGCTGGGCTGTGCGGTGTCAGTCCCCAGACAGGGTGTCCCTTTCACTGGGATGAGGACAGAGGCCAAGAGCTCAGCATTTGCTAAGTGCTGGCAAGAGTATTAATTTAGTAACTAATAACAGAGCAATCAAGCCATTTTTTTTTGGTCTGGGTTTTGCTGCCAGCTGCTTAGTAAGAGCAGCAAGCTGATGAGGCTGGCTGCAGCCACCTCTGCCACCTGCCCTACTGCTCTGTCATTGCCTGCAGACACGGCTGGGGCAGCAAGGCCTGGGATGCACAGAGATGGTGGCAGAAGCAGGTTTGGCAGTGGAGAAGATAAGGTGAAGACACTCATTGCTGCTGCCCATGAATGGAGGTGCCTGGGATGGAGGTTTCTCCCAGTAGCTGCCCCCATGCCTCTGCAGGGAGGCAGAAGGAAGAAATGCCCATCCCACAGCACTGTCACCCTCATGGGGCTGGAGCTGGCTATGTCACCTTGCAGATAGCACAGCCGAATTACAGCTGCAAGCCCTGAGGAGAGGCCATCAGCTGCAATCACCCCTGCTCAACATTTTTTGCAGCTCAGCTGGAGCGAGTTTGCCATGTTAAGCCAGTCTGCAAAACACTAACAAGCTGCCCCCTCCAGACGTCTCAAAAGGGGAAAAAGATGCTGAAAAATGACATATAATTACAGCTTTCCCCTGCCACACCAGGCTTGGGTGTGCAAGCAGAACCTCCCAGCTCCTGGTGTGCAACTGCAGAGCCCAGTCTCACCCTCTCCCAAGTAGGACCTTGGGCTGGAAGCTGGTGGGCAGCAGACTTCAGAAAAAACCATTGGAGAGGAGACCTGCCTGTATGGGGGCTGTGGGCAGCTCAAACACATCTGTGGCAGAAGTGAGTCAAGTGCCGGGAGTGTGCAGCTCTGGGTGGGTGTAAGCAGCTGTGGTCACATCTCTGTGGGTCCAGGAGCAAAAGAGCTGGGAAAGTGCTGAGGCGTTGCTGTCCTCTGTCCCCAGGAGATCGGCCCCAGTGGCTTCCCATCTGCAGCTGCCTGCGGTCTGCAGGAAGCGCCTGGAGGGCTGGGATGTTGGGAGGACTGTCTGTGTCTCGGCTGGCCGGACTGTTCCAGCAGGCAGAGATCAAACAGACGGGCGACGTCTTGCATCAGGCTCTTGACATTCTCCTGTGGTGCACCACTGCTCCTGCCCTTCGTGCCCAGCTTCTCCATTCTGCTACTCTGCTCTGCTTTGCTCTTTCCTCTGCTTTGCTGTGCTCTGCTCTGCTTTGCTCTTCTTTGCTCTGCACTGCTCTGCACTGCTGTGCTCTGCTGTGCTCTGCTGTGCTCTGCTTTGCTCTGCTCTTCTTTGCTCTGCTTTGCTCTGCTCTGCTTTGCTCTGCTCTGCTTTCCTCTGCTTTCCTCTGCTCTGCTTTGCTTTGCTTTGCTCTGCTTTCCTCTGCTCTGCTTTCCTCTGCTCTGCTTTCCTCTGCTCTGCTCTGCTTTGCTCTGCTCTGCTTTGCTCTGCTCTGCTTTGCTCTGCTCTGCTTTGCTCTGCTCTGCTCTTGCTCTGCTTTGCTCTTTGCTCTGCTTTGCTCTGCTCTGCTTTGCTCTGCTCTGCTCTGCTTTCCTCTGCTCTGCTCTGCTTTCCTCTGCTCTGCTCTCCTCTTTCCTCTGCTCTGCTCTTTCTTCTGCTCAGCCCAGCCTGCAGGCGCTCCCTGGCAGGGGCTCCCTTGCTGCCTTCAAGGCACCTTGTGCCCCACTCTCTGCCTCTGTGGAGAGCAGGCAGCTCACAAAAAACAACTCGTGCACTGCCAGGAACATCATCTTTGTTTGCCTATTTTCATTCTGGCAGTTTTATGACCTGAACCGGAGCACTTTCCTCTGGCACTCCAGGGCCTGAGCAGCATTAGATGTGGTAGCAGTGGGGCAATGAGAGGCAACCAGGTGGGGCCGGGCTCCCCGTTCTGGTGCTGTGAGCACTCTCCAACTGCTTGGGGACATGGTCTGTAGGACAACAAAGTCTCAGGTCTCTAAATAACTGCGGGGTCTCACTTTTTGGCTTAACTACTTGCATTTCGACATGCTTCAGATGCAAACGTACATGTCCAAGGCTGAGGGGGACCGGAGTTCCCAGCTGCCCTGGCAGACTGTGGTGTGGCTCCCCCAGCCTTCCCCCAACCCTATAGGAGCTGGGGACAGCAGGAGATGCTGCTCCTTCTCTCTTGGTGCAGACACCCCAGTTCAGTCATTGAGGTCCTTCAGTTGAAGTTCACCCCCAGGTCAGTTTTATTGCACTTTTATTTACAGAAAACACAGAAATAAAGCATTAAATGTGCTGGGCCTTTACCAAACTACCCAATCACTTTTTTTACTTTTTTTGATTTTTCTTTTTGTGGATTTCTGGCACAAAGAAATATCACAGGTGTTACCAAACAACCATGTATGAGCAGCTTACCAACTGCTCAGCCCAGTAACAGAATTTATACAGACATGTCACAGCGAGATTGAAAATCAGGAGTTTGTTCAACATTCAGCTTCCAGTCTAACCTGCTTATTGGGGGCAAGGGAAGTTATTCTGGAGGGGATGACAGCATTCATAAATTATATTTATATTTACCTCTTACATTGTAAAAGTAAACAGTGCAAAAGTACAGTACCCCAGGTACCCTTCAGTTTGGAAAGCTTGAAGGTTGCTTTATATAGATATATATACATTTTGTGTTTTGTAAACATTGTTACCCATCCACAGTTCTAGCTCTTGCTTGTAGAGACCCAACTCCTCTCATGTCCGGAACATGTTTGAGGGGCAGCAATTGCTTCCCCTGGACTCTGCTGAGATTCCTGCTCAACGTTTAGTGCAAATTGTGGAGAGAAAAAGACAAGGGGGGGGGGGAAACAAAACGAAAGAAAATAAAATAAGGCAACAATTAGAAACAGTTCATATCAAAACCAACCCCTCCCCAATCTGTCCCCCCCCCAGCCCTCCTCTGCCCCACGGCTGCCTTAGGAGAAAGGCAGGAAGTCTCTCTCCTCCACCAGGCTGATGGAGAGGTTTTTCAGCTCCTCCTCCGAGCTGGCAGTTTTGTAGCCGAGCTGGGCCAGCACCTGCTGGCAGGCGTGCTGGGTGAACGCCACGATCTCGTAGGACAGCCGGAACCGCCACTTTTCGGCTGTTGCCGCCGAGTTGCGCACCGTCCCGTACTTGTGCTTGGAGGAGGACCTGTCTCCTCGGGTGTTGTTCTGTATCCAGCGCTCGATGTTTCTGTCCATGGGGATGCCCAGGAAATCATAGATCTCCTCGGTCTTTTTCATGGGGTTCCTGGCCAGATCTTCGTACCGCACCAACATGTACTTGCCCTTGAGCCACGGGGGCCGGTTGAGGCCGGTGGACACAGAATTCCAGAAGTCCTCGCACACTGTGGTGAGCTGGCTCACATCCAGGTTGTACGGTTTCCTGCCGGTGCCATCCCAAATCCTCCACAGACGGTAAGTATCCCGGAAGGTCTCACTCCGGGATGCCAGGATGCCCCGGGGGTCCCTCACCAGCTGGATGACCTTCAAGTTCAGCCGCGGGTCCTCCACGAGGGCCCGGAGGTCGCTGACTTCAGGCACCCTCACAGTTTTGATGGCCACGTGCCCGTGCTCTCTGCAGGACTCGGTGGCCAGCGTCAGGTTCAAAGTCCCACACTTCTTAACGCAGTCTCCCTCCTCCAGGTGGAGATCGACAGCTGCCAGGGACTCACAGACAGGCGGGGAGCACAAGGCTTTGCTGGCTCCCCTGCGGAAGAGGCGGTCGGTGGTGTGGTTGACAGGCTGGGGTTTGATGTAGTTCTCCAAGAAGTAGAGGTCACAGTCGTACAGGCTCCTCAGCAGGTCTCGGCTGGCCCCCAGCATGACCCTCCTGTCCGTTGTACTCTTGCTCTGGGTCAGTTTTGGGATCAGGGTGTACTGGACATGGTAGAGAGGCTCGAATAAATAGAAGACATCAAAGTGCTGGTTAAACAGCTGCCCAACAAACGAGGAGCCGCTGCGGGTGGTGGCGAGGATGAGGACGTGGGTCTTCCGGGAGAGGTTGTACACAAAAGTGGGGCTCTCATCACACAGCCTCTCGGCCCCATCGGGGTCCTGGCTCAGGCTGCAGTTCATGGGGTTGGGTACGGGGCAGCTGTGGAAGGACTTGGCAGTGAAGGTCCGGATTGCTGTGTACTGAATTGCAATGGATGCCAAGGCTAGTAGGAGGACAGCCTTCCAAGAACATTGCATGGCTGGTCAACTTCATGGAGCTTCCTCACAGGTCTTCTTGGTGTCTGCAACCCAACAGAGAAGTCACAGATTGAAGAAAGACTGTCAAGGAGAACCCAATCATCCTACTGCTGCTGGGGATACCTACAAACACCATTCTAATGCATGTACATCAGCCATAATAACCACATGGACACCAGCTGAGCACTGCAGAGTCCTGTTTCAGAAGAGAGGAGGACCAGGCAGAGGCTGGCAAGCCAGGAGAGACACTTCCAGGCAAGACTTCAGCCTCAGGGACTGCTTCTTTCCAGGCTTGGGGTGTACATAAATCCTGTGCCCCACAGATCAACCCATGCCCTGTGACCCAGGCAGGTGGCTGTTAGAGCCCAGTGGCCACCCCATCTCTGTGCCTCCATCCAGCTGCTCTGAACCCTCTGCTCCAGCTGCCCTCTCAGTTACTTGTCACCCCGTCCACTCTTCAACACCCAATGCGAGGAAAGGGCCGGGGATGGTGCCAAGCACCACCTGGAGAGGTTTGTCTCCATCCTTACTAGCCAGCTGGCAACAAATAGCATGGCCCCATCCGGGCCAACAACCTCCTGCTTGGGAGAGCAGCAAATGGCTCTCCTGCAGCTGCAAACTTTGCTTAGAGGTCCAGCAGCCAGGCCAGCTCATTCTGTCAGCCCCTGGGGATGAGCAGGAGCCAGACCTGTTTCCCAGCTGCCAGACCCATGTGCTCCCAGCACTGAGGTTGTGGTGTTGGCCAGATCTTGCTGAACTCTGGCCCTCAGGTTCCCCTCCTATGCTGAGAAGTAGAGGAGGGAAAACAATACCATGAAGGAGGAAGCATGAAAAACTGCATCCCCCTTCATCCTCTGCTGGCAAGAGTGCAGTGGCAGAAGCCCTAGGCACAAAAGGTGAGTTCAGGGAAGAGGGTGACTGTAGTTGCCAACTTTATTCTGATGGTGCTAACCCCTGCCTTGCTCCTGCCTGCATGTGGATAAGGGAGGAGGAAGGTGAGCAGGATGCTCAGATGGGATGCTCAGGGACAGTTAGGTGAGGAGCAACCCTGCTGTGCCCAGGGAGCTGTGGGGTTGCTGGGAGGGGTGTATCTGCAGTGGTGCTTCCACATCTCTTCCCCTGTTCACTAACAAAATTATAGACTCATGGAATGGTTTGGGTTGGAACAGACCTTAAGGATCATCTAGTTCCCATCCCCCTGCATGGGCAGGGACACCTTTCACTAGACCAGGTTGCTCAAGGCCCCATCCAACCTGACCTTGAACACTTAGGGAGGAGACAATAATATATATATACTTTTTTTTTTTAAATAACA
This sequence comes from Florisuga fusca, assembly GCA_038090715.1. Taxonomy (NCBI): domain Eukaryota; kingdom Metazoa; phylum Chordata; class Aves; order Apodiformes; family Trochilidae; genus Florisuga; species Florisuga fusca. Next base: position 4,630,259 of record JAAWXA010000028.1, on the reverse strand, counting down.
TTACATATATTAATTAGATATAATAGATATCCATTATATACTATATATTATATAGTATATATTCATATAGTGTGTGTATATATATAGTTTATATATATATATATACATATATATATATAAAAACATTCATAGGCTGGCCTACTGCTCTCCAAAGCACAGGGCTTCACATTCACCTGCTCTTGCTTCCCAAGGCCAGCAGGGCTGCGGAGCAGGAGGTAGCACACTCATCCCAGAACCCCCAAGAAAGCCAAAAATCCCTGTGCAGGAGAGACATTCCGGTATTACCAGCAGTTTTGAATTTCCCCTGCACCTACTTTCCCTTGCACCTTCTTCCCACGTTGCCCCTCAGTGGGGCAGATTCACCTGTGCATGTGGCTTTGCAGCCACCTGCCCCTGCCCACCCTCCTCAGGCAAAACAAGGGATCAGACCCAAATACCTCAGCTCCCCACCCAGCAAAGCCCTTTGGTCACACAGCATCATTGTCACCATTGCCTCCTCTTCCCCACTCCTCTCAGAGTCCCTGCCTGTCCCCAGGGAGAGCACCAAGCCAGCCCCTGGCAAGCTCCTGGTCCTCTGCTGACTCCCAGCACACTGGAGATGAAGGGTGGGACTGCCAGAGCCACTGCTGTCACTGCTTGTCTGAGGGAAGCTAATGGGCAAGTGATGGATTCTGCACATGGGGCCCGTTCAAGCCCAGAACACACTGAAATCCTGATGGGCTTGGGAAGGTGAAAGGCTCCTGGCGTGCATCCCTCACAGAGCCTGTGGCTGCTGGCACAGCACATTGTTCCCATCTCCTCAACATGTCCCACTCCACAGAGAGACCCTGGCACCCAGTGAGGGATTGTCAGGAAGGCTACTCAGACCTGCAGGTGAGTTAAAAATAACCATAAAACCTCCTTCCTTTTTAAAATGATTATTTTATTATTTAGCAGTTTCCCCATCAGCCCACCCCAGGTTCAGGCAGGAGGCTACAGGAGCTGCCAGCTCCAGAGACCTCTTGCCAGGAGCAGGTTTTTCAGCATCCCATGATTCAGGGAAGGACCCCTGCATGGGGGCTCCAGCACAGCTGTTGCAGGCCACCTCCTGCCAGCTATTGCCATGTCTGTGCATGAAAAGCCATGATTTAGACCCAAAATGATGCTTTGAATAAGGCTCACATGCTCTTGGGCTGCTGCCTGCCAGGGACATGGCATGTGGCTGGGGACAGAAGTCGTAGACACTTGGCTGTTGTTGCACCTGATCTGAGGTTACCTGCCCTGGTCACAGTGTCCACATGGGATCAAGTAGCCCTTGGATAAAATCTTTTACCAGGTCTGCTAAGTCAGAGCAGGACAGGATGGTCCCTGCTGGCACCTCCTGGCCCAGGTGGTTCCGGAATGCTGCCTAGGTGGAAGCTGCAGCAGCCAGAATGCTTTCCTGCACTCTAGTGATAGCCAGCCACACTGCATCCTTGACACAAAACCTCAGTTTCTACTGGAGAAGTTACAATTGGGATTGTTCAAGAACGTGGGAGAAACATGCTGCAGACCTACTCCCCAATGCACCAAGCTGCAGAGGGGAAGAAAGGGGGAGTGCTGATTCACTCCATCAACCTTTGTGTGTGTCCTGCCCCATCTCTTGAGCCACAGACAGGGAGGGGCAGGTTTTCAGGCTTCCCTCCCCAATGTCTCATCTGTGGCCTTTAAAGCCAGCCAGAGCCTCCACTCAGCCCCTAGCTGGCTCTCTTCTCCTTCCATCACTTCTTGTCCTCAGGGGACACAGTTCCAGCTCAGCCCAGCCCCACACTCCAGGGACAACAGGTGCTCTCAGAGCACAGCACCCAGGAGCTGCTGGCACAGCTGGGGATCGCTTCCACTCACATTCCCCCTTGCTCATCAGTCGGACAGAGCAAGGCTGGTGTGAAACAACAGCTGAGGAGGAGCTGTGCGTGGCTCTACATGGCTCAGAGCAGCCTTGCTGAGCAGTAGCTGCAGCAGACATGCCGCGGGAGGATGTCTCCTGCACACACGTGCAGCAGGATAACCACTTGCTCTCCTATCCCTGCCTGGAAGGACCTTCTTAAATTGGCCTGTTCCCTTTTCAGGCACCATACGGGGCCCAGCAGTCCAGACCAGCAGCTGGAATAAGGGCCGTGCCCATGCGGGGCTGTGTGTGACAGTCCTGTGTGAGCCATGTGCTTTTTTGGCTACTCAGCCCTAGATTGTGAGATGCTGTGACCAAAGAAGTCATCCAAAATGCTGACCTCACAGATGTTTCCATTCTATAAAGTTTTCCCCACCGACACCTCCCTCTGCTCTGCCTCCAGCTCTGCTCCACCAAAGACGATGAGCAAATGCAGCCTGAGGGTGGGAGCCAAGTCTGGTCCCTCCAGATGGAGAGCTGGGGTGGGGGTAAGTCAACTGGTACCTTCCAGTCCCCCAGCACTACTGGCACTGCAAGGGGCCTGCAAACAGGCATGTGGGCACCTTTTGTGCTGTGCTGGGATCAACACTGTCCCTTCCCCAAGCCTAATACCTCTGGTCACAGCATCCCAGATTTGTTCCACTGCCTTGCCTGCATCTCCGTCTGTCTGTCTGTCTGCATTCCCATCAGGATCAGGTTGTCCATGGAGGATGCATGGCATCCAGCTCCAAGCATTGCAGGAGGCTGGCCAGGGCCTGGCACAGGGACAGGAGCATTATCTATGGGAAAAGGAAGGTGTTTGAGCCTTTTCTCTCCCCTGCTCTGCTTCCCACAGCCTTGAGCCCAAAAGAAGTGAGAGGATGGGCAGAGTCCATGCAGCTCCCCAACCCCACACACCTGAAAAACGGCAGTGGGTGCATAATCACCTGCCTTCCTCCTTCTCTTCCTCCTCCTCTCCTGCCTCCCAGCACCACTCCAGGGAGGATGAGCAGGTGAGAAGCCAGCAAGACAGCTCAGGAGCACCGGGGAGATAAGAAGCCATGAATTAAGCCAGATGGCATCCATGAGTCACCGGCCCTGAGAGCAGTGAATGTGGCTGGCCAGCTGCAGCACGGCAGAGGCCCAGGAGATGGCAAGTGGTGGAGTCCTGCTCTGGGGACAATGGTCTGCCCAGGTTTGATGGGAATGACCTGCTTTTAGAACTGCACAGCAGAACCTCAGCACTGGCAGCCGAGCTCCGGCACTAGACTGGACTCGGTATGGCTGCTGCAGGGATCAGTGCAACTCACATGTCTTCTCCCCTCCAAAAACTGTCAGGTGCTGCACAGGGCAGTGCCCTGGACTTGGTAAAGGTGGTTCTGATGGACTCCCACAGCATCTCCGGGTGCGTGTCTGCCCTGCTTCCATCCCCAAGCCTTCCTTGCAGGTTCCCTTGATGCTCCCTAGAGGTGGCTGCATTTGGGCAGTTCAAGGGTGATAGCAGCTCTAAGGCAGACCTTGCAGTAACTGATACTCTCAGTGCTGTGCATCCAAGGCTTTTTCACAGAGCACTTTGAAAAACCTGCTCTCTCAGCAGCTCCTCGGAAGTTGTGCCCTTGGCCTGGCTGGGCTCATCCCAGGGTCCCTCAACACTGCCAGGGAAATCCTGCTGCACTGCCCCATGGCAGGGAAGAAGGGTAAAGGGAGCAGGAGGAGGTGCAAGGGTCTGTGGCATGCAGGTGATTGCTCCAGCCCCAGCATAAGCCCCGGTACCAGGGCGATGCACTGGAGGAGAGCCTGCACCCTGTGAGTCCTCCCCAGGGACTGCCCGGTGCTGGTCCAGCTACTGGCACCCTCTACCCCCAAAACTGATTCCCGCCAGCAAGGCTGTTTCCATGGTAACGGCAGAGTGACTCAGGACTTTGGGACCAGCTGGAAAACACAACTGTGAGCAGCAAATGCCCAGGACGTGCTGCAGTCTCAGTGCCAGAGCAGTGGGTGGGTGAGCACAGGGACCGGGCACGCTTGGGCACACTCGTGATGGTGCAGGGGGGGCCTGTGAGCACACCTCGCGTGAGAAGCCCAAGCCAGGAGCCGTAAGCCAAAAAAAAAGCCCTCTCCTGACACAAGTGTGACTGCAGCACTTGGAAGGTATTGCTGCAGCACACACGCCAGGGGACACATCCCAAGAAGTGCCTCACGGCAGACAACCACTCATATTCTTTCTCACAGTAGCCCAGAGAGTTCACAGCACCAATTTCAGGAACCAATCAACCCACCCACCCCCTCCCCCCAGTCTCCTGCCTGGCAAGCAGCACCCCTGGGTGCTCTGCCCAGTGCAGAGGAGCTTGCTGAGGGGCTGGTCAGGNGGGGGGGGACAAAAAAAGCATCGCAGAGCAGGCCTTCTCCCCCTCTTCTCCTCCTCACAAGCACTACCTGTGATAATACAGATGCATGATACAACAGATGCATGAGCAGGGCTGGTCGCTGTGCCCAAGCCTCCCACACAGCAAGGCCCACCACCAAGATCCTGATGGAGTGGCAGTAAGCCTTCAGTTTTACAGCACTAGAGCTTCCCTATGGTCAGGCTGTAAGTACTGGGGTCCCACACTCACCACCTTCCCAGGGCAAGCACCACACTGTACACCCAGTGGAGGTGCTTCATGACCCTAAAACCCAAACTGACCGCTCTTACGTGCGTCACCTCCTGGGGCACATTTCTAATGACAACACACAGAACCCCAGTGTTCAGAGCCACTCCTGGCATGTACCCTGGTCCCCCATCCCTGCGTTTCACAGGGATGCTTTGCACTGGAAGATCACTGCCCGCTTTGAGCCTTAAATGATCACAGAGTTTTCAACGGGGATTTCGTTTTGTTCCTGTTGGCACTCAGCATGCACATTTTGAGTTAATTAATCACTATCAAGTAATGCCAAGCCCAGACAGACCCAGAGTTTTCTTACCACAACATCCACCTGTGCCTGTTTGTCCCTCATCTGCTGAACTGCATCTGTCTCTTTCCCGGGGATGCAAATGCCTGGGTAAACCCAATACAATTTGTGCGTGTGTGCTCTCCACCTTCCCCTGAGCCATCCACAAGCCTGTTTGTGCATGCTTGCTCCCTCCCGGAGTGCTCCCCTGGCAGGAGCTGGAAGGTTCATTTGGGATGAACGCGCTCATTCACCACCTCGAAAAGCTCTTTGCACCCTACCCAGCCCATGGCCGAGTCGGGAGCCCGAACCTTGAACCCCGCAGCTCTCTTACAGCACTGGTCCATGCCATTGCGTGCTTCAGACTCGCTCTGCGAGGTTTTCTCGCTAGCCTGCGTCCTCACGGCAGGTTTATCAGACCAGTTTCAGGTCTGAGAGCAAATGCTGGGGCGCTTGTTCCTATGGCTGGGGCGGCTCACCCATCCGGGCAGGGCATCTGGCCACCCCTCTGCCACCGGGGGACTTACTCGCTTGTTCCAGGCAGCAGCTCCTTACCCAGCAACAGCCCAAGTTTCACCGCAGCTCGTTCCCCCCGCCGATTCTCGGGTTTCAGGGCTGCCGGCCCCCCCTCCACAGCATCCCCGGGCGCCGCTGGCCGGGCGCTGGCAGCTCGGGACAGCAACTTGGCGGCCACAGGAGCATTGCAGCAGGGTGGGAGCAGCAGGAGGAGTGTGCTGAAGCAGGGGCTGACA